>JAEANM010002496.1:0-24422 GCA_017656035.1 Myanophis thanlyinensis | reverse complement strand
TGCGTAAGCATTTCACTGCATATCGTACCCATGTATGATTGTGTATGTGACCAATAAAATTTGAAATTGAATTGAATTGAATTGAAAGAAGGGAGGTATGCTTATGACTGGAAGAAGGAGTCAACAGATTTGGGCAGAAGGTGATGGGGGAGAAACATCATTTCCAATCTACATGCAACAGAAAAGGCCCCAAGCTGAATTTAGCAAGCCCAAGAAAATGGTGTTTTTTCTTCTGTCTCACCCAGAACTCCAGGTAGATCCCTGGTGGCAGATCCAAGGAAACATACATCATAATTCTCAAAACTCAGCCCAATCAGCATAACCACCAACCCCCCTCCCCCCAGGGCCATCCCAATGTTAGCACTATTTTGGGGGCAGGAATTCCAGGGACAGTCAAGTCCACCCCATGTGAAAAGGCTTGGATCATGGATCCCTGAAAAGTCTTCCCTTTCTTGAAGCCTTCTGCCATGTTCTCATATTTTGCAAAGACAGTTCTCTTTATAGGGAGCACATGACCACTCCCCACTGAACATCGATGGCTCCTCTGTGGAGATTGTAGGGAGCACCAAACTCCTTGGTGTTCACCTGGTGGAGAATCTCACCTGGTCCCTCAACCCCAGTTCCATAACAAGGAAGGCCCAGCAGCGTCTTTACTTTCTGAGGGAACTGAGGAAGGCACAGCTTCCACCACACATCCTCACAACCTTCTACAGAGGGACCATCAAGAGCACCCTGAGCAACTGCATCACTGCCTGGTTTGGGAATTGCACCGTTTCGGATCGCAAGACCCTACAGCGGATAGTGAGGATGGTAGAGAAGATCATCGGGGTTGTTATTCCCTCTGTCATAGACATTTACACCACATGCTGCATCCGTAAAGCCAGAAACATTATGGCTGACTACACACACACACACACACACCCTCTACATCCTCTTCACTCTCCTGCCAAGTGGAAAGAGGTACAGAAGCATTCGGGCTTGCACATCCAGACTGTGTAACAGTTTCTTTCCACAAGCCATCAGACTCCTCAACACAAAGAAACTGGAACAATAAATAACAATTTATGTATTTATAGTTTTTTCTAAGTTTTTAGTTTTAGAGTTATGTGTAGTTCTGTGTCCTGGTTTTTAAAAAAACCTATGTTGTCTGATGTAGCACCTTAGTCCTGGGGAAACGTTGTTTCGTTTCACTGTATACTGTACTGTATATTGTTGAAATGACAAGCCTACTTGACTTGACTTGACTTGACAAAGTATTATTTAGCTTGACACTATTTGTTCCCCCAGCTTGATTAACACATCTGGAGACTTCGGCTTTTTAACAGTCAAGGAAATTGTGCATCTCACACAGGATAAAACCTCCGCATGGGCTTGCACAACAGACTTAAGTCTTCCATTTCTTCCATTTTGGGAAACACAAGACACAGCTAGTCACAACCTGATCAAATATGATGATTTCACATCATCTAGTAAGACTAAAGCCAAGCAAAATTAGCACGTTGGATGAATGGAGTCATCTGAGCTGTAACTGACCTTGTGAAATATGTTGGGTAAAATCCAACTAATGTAGATTTTAGCTGCTGGTGCGGTATTTGTATTTACAAAAATGGTCATTTTAAAACCTCATTGTTTGTGAGCTTTCCTTCTGGCAACCTTGCTTTCCTTCACAGTACCACCGAACATCTAAATTCTCTTTTTTGAGATTCTCTCGTGTCCGGTTTCAGAATGCAGTGGAGAAAGAAATCTCAGCCCTACTGGGTAGACAGATCAGGAAATCAATTCCCCAGGAAGGCTAAAATTATTTAGATTGGCTATAAGAACAGACCCTTAACAAGTCTGATTGTGCTCTGTTTCCTCCTACTTAAGAGTCCTGTGGATTAGATAGGCATCTGCCTGAGCCTCTTCTAAATATTATATCATTTCTCTGGACTTCAAAAATGCTTCAGCCCCTGTTGTGTTTGTACCTTGCATATTGCTGTCAAGGTTAGCTTCCTTACTCTCTAGACCCATGATGGCGAACCTATGGCGCAGTGCCACAGGTGGCACGCAGAGCCATCTTGCTGGGCACACAAGCTGTTGGCCAACTTACCTCCAGCTGTGAATGCATATGCGATTGCACATGCACGCATGCACGATTGCAGAGACCCAGCTGGTCTTCGGGCCTCCGCTGTGCATGCATGCGATTGCAGCAGGAAATCCAGCTGATCTTCGGAGTTCTCCTGCGCATGCACACGCGATTGCTCATGTGTGTGTGAGTGCCTGTGTGCAGCATGCATGCATTGCATGTGCAAAAGCTGCATGCATGCACAGATGGTGTGGTTGCACAAGCAGTGCACATGGAGGATGCCACATGCAAGTATAGATGGCATGCGCAAAGTGCGTACTTTTCGGCACTCGGTAAGTAAAAGGTTCACCACCACTGCTCTAGACAAATGTAGAGAATAAGAATGCCACCAACCATAATTCCCTTCTTTTTTTTTTCTTTTCTTTTCTTCTTTTTCTTCCTTTTTTTCTACTGTTTCTTGGCTTTTACCAGAAAAAGACTGTTATGGAACTGGAAATATTGCAATTAATATCAATTTTTCTTTGGCGGAATAAAAGGGTTCTTCTGCCAACATCAGAATCATTTTGGTGACAGCAGGCAGATGGCTGAAGAAGCTGCTCATTGTCTTTTGGAGGAGGAGCACATAAATAGCAGAAACCAACAAACAAGTTCTTCCCTGGCTCCCTACTTCTGCATCAGTGAAAGACTGATGGTTTAAAGAAAGATCCGCTCCCAGAGTCTGCCAGAAAAGCACTTTCCTTCCATCTCAGAAATTTCCAGTTCTTAATGTCTATGGAGATTCTCAGACATCCAGGTCCCAAAGGTGCTTTTTTTTCAAGAGGCAACTAGACTTTCTGGTTTTTCTTTGAAGATGTTTCGCTTCTCACCCAAGAAGATTCTTCAGCTCTGAAGCAGAAGCTCCTTGGATGAGAAGCAAAACGTCTTCAAAGAAAAACCAGAAAGCCCAGTTCAAGTGAAATTCAATTGATTTTTACTACCAGTTCTGTGGGCATGGCCACAGGATTAAACATCACCAAGCACAGAATTGAACTTCACCAAAGTTACAATGCAATAAAGAGAGAGGCAGTTTCTGTGAGCAAGGCAATAAAAATTAAGCTAGAAACAACTGCCTTATTTACAGGATTAACCCTGCAAAGTGGGGAAAAAAACTAAAGGGGATTTCTTCTAATAACCGGTTCTATAGAACTGGTGCGAACTGGCTGAATATCACCTCTGGTCCAGTTGCCCCTTGAAAAAGCACCTGTGGGGACTTCTGATTCTTAAGTAAGTGTGGGCAAATTCTGGCTGTAGTTTGTATGGGAAGATATAGGCAGGGAATGTGCCCCCTGATGGGTGTGCCCCAAAACATGTCTTTTGAAAAGGAATGGATTTAATGCTCTGGTTTCGGTGTGGCTCAGCATCTTGAGTGATTTTCCTTATTTGTAAATTGTCTTGAATACTTCACTCTCAAGAAACACTAAGGTGCCCTACAAATTTGCCATCTGCTTCTAGTAATAAGCACTTATTTGCTTACTCTGGTATGTAAGCCACTCCATTTCCAAAACCTCGAATCACTTGTAGCACACTACCACGTAGGGTAGCACTCATGAAAAGATACATCCCTAATGAATAGCAGCTCCATCTGGGAGCTGGACCGCCTTACCTGTTGTTCCCCACAAGCCTTTCAGAAGAGTCATATTTAAATGTGCTCAAACATCAAATGGAGGGGAAATCCTGGCTCTCCAAGTTAGGCTGTTCTAAAGGAGAGGAAGCAATTTCCTGGTCTTTTCATAGCTTCAAGTACCTTTAAAAAAAAAAAAAAAACCTTATAAACAGCTATGTAAACCCTGATACTAGGAGTTGCGGGCGAGAATCTCCAAAGGAAATCCATCAAGTGAAGAAGGGACCTTTTTAAAATTCAGCATAAAGACACAGTCCTCTGACAAGTGGCATTCAGCAAAGGCCACTTCCAATTAGTAAACAGCTGGATGTCCTTCTCCAGTGGAGGGTCATTTTAAAAAAAAATAGATTGCCTACATGGCTATATTTGTTGATGCACTCGAAGAATACTAAAACCCTAATCCTGGAAGCATTTTGGCAGGACAAGAGTACCCTTTGCATACATTCTGGGGGTTTGGTCAATAAAGGTGCTTTTCCATGTTTCATCACCTCTTGCAATAACATTCATCCCCCCCTCAAATACTAAGGTTAACAGGCCAGTTTTATTTCCCATCTTCTCCCTAATTTCTTTTTAAAACATAGCCTGAGCGTCTTACAGACTTGGAGAAAGGACGTTCTGCTTAATAATGCTTGTATTAAAACAATCATTTTGGAACTGCCTCGAACTGCGACCATTCAGTTATGAAGGTGATGAAAAAGTAACTTTGCCGTCAGTCCTCGCATGCATGACTTTTGCAGGTCTGTGAGGAAAAGGAAAGCTGAAGTAAGATCCTAAGCACAGTCATGGTTTCACTTAGTGAGTTTCTCTTAACAGCCAAGTTGCTGATCCCAAGCGTGGTCTCTAGACAAGGATTACCTAGATCTTCATTACAAACCTAACGAGTTCAATAGATGTGTTTGTTTTAGAAATTCTACATGGGTTCAAAAGTATTCATAGCAAACGATGCGAGAGGAAAGTTCTGGCCCGCTCCAGAGTACATTTTGTGCACCCAACATTTTGTAGAAAAAGAGCGGGGAAACAACCCACAAAAGCTGTAGCTTTTGATAAAGCTGGAATAGCAAGAGGTTAGAAGCGTTGTAGACATCAATAGGACCAGAAAGACTGCAAAAATCAGATAGAAAATTATTTTGAAAAGAATTATTTAAAAAGGTATTGAAGCAAACTGTTACTATTAAATAGCTTTTTTTTTTTTTATTGTGTAAGATTTGATAGGAGCAGGGGCTTACTTGCCTCACTGTGCAAAGTGATTTCAGAGTACAGAAGCCTCAAGTGTTGCTGGAGGGCTGGACTGACAACTGTAACTATTGTACTACTCCATAAGTTCCCCAGAATTTTATTTGAGCCTTTATTATTTAAAGGATCCCACAAGTCCTTTTCTTACAGGAATCAAGATTAGAGTCTTCAAAGTTAAGTTGCACATTCATTTCTTATGAAGAGAGGTCATCAAAAAAAATGTTTGTGCGATCCACTCCCCTTAATTTAAAAAAAAAATGCATTTAATAAAATTACTAGGTACAATATACAGACCTGGAATAGTGGACATATGCTTTCAATCAGCTCCTACATTGTTCTAAGAAAAGAACATTTTAAATCCAATAATTCACATTCCGTTTATAAACAAGATTTCCCTTCCTTCATCTGATGGAGGTTGCATAATATGAATCAGTGTTGAGGTGGAGCTGTCTGGCTGCAGTGTCCTTGGGTACTTCTTCCATATTTATTACAAATGAGTCCAGTGTAAAAATCCAGATTATTTTCTGCATCAAAACAATTGATCCCTCCCACAAACATCTCGTGTTCATCTTTTAATTATTTTTGTTCACGATCCTCTTTTATTTCATTTTGTATTACGAGTGCTTTCACTGATGGCATAGTGGCTAGAATGCAGTAGTGCAGGGTAACTCTGCCCACAGTCTGGAGTTCGATTCTAACAGACTTAAGGTTGACTCAGCCTTTCATCCTTCTGTGGTCAGTAAAATGAGGATCCAGATTGTTGGGGTCAATATGCTGCCTTTCAAAACCACTTAGAGGGGGCTATAAAGCACTATGAAGTGGTATATAAATCTAAATGCTTTTGCTATTGTCAATAATTTTTTTCATGGGTATTTTATTTTATTTTTAACTACAGATTAATTAAATCTCTGTTGTTATGAACCAGAAATTAATATGAAGTGTGCCATGCTGGCATCTGCCCTTTTCAAAACAAAAGATTCACATAACCGTATGAGGAAGACTTAAATGACGTAGACAAGTGAGCTATTTACAATAGAGTGGAATTGGGGAAATACATGAAGGAAATGACCAGTTCTCAGGCTAACGTTGTCAACTTGAGCTCATCTGGGCAGTCAGTGATGGATTACAAATGTCACCATCAGTTTAGATTATTCAACAATTACTTAACAGCACTAAATTGCTTCTGTCATCCAGACCTCAGAAAAAGGAGAGGTGAAGCTTTTTGTGGCTGGATCTACCAATATGTGTTTGATAAAAACATTGTGAAGGGAACAATAGTAACCAATAATTCCAACTCTTACCAGCAATACATAAAATTCCAAAAATGTCCTTTGTCTAATTGGGGACTGAAGTGTTTACTTGGGGTAAATCGAAAACATGCTCCATTATTCAATTAGCACACCATCCTGCTCCTTAAAAAAAAGGTGAAAATAGTCTTCATGTTGAGCTTGACATCCCAGATGCATCCATAGTTTTATGGTTTACGGTTCTCTCTCAGAAAGATCTTTCGCTTTTTGTACTACCTAGTCTTGCCTTCAACTGCAATATTCCTTGGAAAACTCCAATTTAATACTTGGAGACGTTGCTTATCCTTAGAACTTACTTAGAGCATCCTTGGGACCCTTTCAAAGGGGCTTACAGATCCACTCAAGGACACCTGAAATAACAAGCTGTGTCTTCATCAATCTACATATTTTTAGATGAATATTGGAAATGAATCCAGACAAAAGCGTTTTAAACCCCTCTCTTTATTTGGGTGACAGGATGCCCCTTCATTTCCCTATATTAACAAACATTGAACAGTAAATGTGAAAGAAATGTTTATAATGAGCTCTCCAAAACGTGGTCAAGATTGCTAAACAAATAAGGTACTGATCTATTAACCAATCTTGCCTATAAATGAAAAATGTTCAAAATGTGTCCCAATGACTTTTACATCAATTCTGGACTCCCACTTGTTTCTAAATTTGATGCAAGATATACCGTACAGATACATTCCACTTTACAGGAAACAATTGAAAACTAGAAATTACTTTGGCTTCATTAAAGTGGCCAGCCTTGGTCAATCCCAGAAAGATAACCAGGATTCAACTTGATTGGTATTTGCAATGGAGACAGCAAGAAAATATCAGAACTATAAGCTAGATTGGTATTTTTCTTTAAAAGTCAACCTGGGAGAAGACAGTGGCAAACTATTTCATAACTATTGGCATAAAAATGACACGGATGTCTCTGCGAAGACACCAAGAGCCAAGCCAAGTAAAAAGGAAACTTTATTCTCATATATATCCTATACAACTTGTTCTAGCTGGCAATGCAGGTTCTTAAATGTATTCAGAGCATCTGTGGTCATATGGATGAGCTGCAGTTTTCCTTCCAGCATGCAAAATTGTTCCAAGAAAACGTAATTTTGTGACTTCTACGCTACAGCACCGAATAGCACCGATTCTTTTCTATCTCCAGCCCTGAGCTTAACATATTCTGCGCCCTGATCAATGACCTTGTTTAATTCCCCATATATATGGATCCAAGTTCTCAACAATTAACCTAGATTATGTATAGCTTTAAAACATGGTGTTAAAGAATCTTGGAACAAGACATCTACAGGAGGAAAGCCACAGCAGCACCCAAGAGGCTATGAAAAATGTAATCTCCCCCTTTTAAACTTCAGTATTGTGTACAATGTTCCCCAAACCCAACGAAAGTGTTGAGCATTACTATGAAATGTGTATGATGAGGGAAGCTTACAGGAGTGGTGCTTCTAAACTGACATAACGCTTTCATGTTGGGCAACACAGGGATGTTTTGAATGCCTCCTGAGATTCCTGGGTGTTCCACTGCAGCATGTCTGAAGGGGCCTGGAAATGGGGCAGCGGTCCCCAACCTTTGCAACTTACCAGCCTGACTGGGGTGGGGTGGGGAGCAGAATTGGGCCGTGCAAGTAGAGGGCCAGTGTGTGTGCACACTCAGCCTTTGCAGAAGTGGCGGGCTGGCGCGTATGCACAAAGCTCAACTTGCACGAGGGCAGGCCACGAGGGCACTCAACTTGCGCATGAGTGCCCACCGGCCCACCACCTGCGCAAGTTGAGTTGAGAGCGCATATGCGCTCCAGCCAGCCACTCGCGCAGCCCAATTCCGAATAGGCCACAGCCCAGGAGTTGGGGACTCCTGCCCTACACTTTCCTCTTTGAGTATTCTTCTTCCTTCCGGTGTCTTCATCTATCCTCTACCCAGTCCTTCATATTCCTGCTATGACCTTTCTTTTCCACCCACAGGTTCTTTTGTGGACTCGCCTTTCCGTTTCAATTGAGCTTCCAAATCCATTTTTAGTTTTCCCATTGCCTGCAAAGTCTCTATCGATAACTATTCTCCAACAGGAAATAGGCTTGGAGAATATTCTATAAAACCGGAGCGGCATAGCCAAAGGGTGACTGCGATTTATAGCCAGCAGTTAGTTTTATCTGCTTTTCCGTACTTCTAGACATATAGTAAAACCTAAGATGCTAATTCCACAGCTGTTCTTTTCGGGCTCTTTCATTTAAAAGATCCAGCTGCTCTTCTCCTCCAGTTTTAGGGAGTGCACACTGATTTCCCAGACGTTCCATTGTATAAATAGTCCCCATCTGCTCCACAATCTCTCCCTGCCATATACAGAGCCATAACAGAAAAATTATCAACACACACCTTGCTTTTCACTCCAGTTTATTAAAATGTAAGCTTTTTTTTTATTTTAATCGCTGAAGTCACGTTAAATATAATCCCAGTGGAGAGCCAAACTCCACCTCTTCCCTCCGTTCTGGGCTTGCCAGCTCCCTGATCCATTGCCAGGCTGGCCAACACATGTCCCTCTGAATTCTGGGCAAGGGCATCAGGCTGCAAGACAGCAACCTACACAAAACCGCAGACACCAGCAGAAAACAAAGTGGCAGCAGGCCAGGGCAGAAATGGGGCTTGACCCCCTCAGAGCCAGAACCAGCCTGACCTAAAGGGCCATTGAGCTCTCCTTGCAAGAGCTGCAATCCTTCCCCTTTCCCCTTTGATCCTATGCAGCGGCTAAAGCAGCCCGAGTCATGGTTTCCATGAAGAATGTCACAGGACAAATAGAGTACAACAGGGATCCCTCAGCCCTCCCACACATTTAACGAGCAGCTGCAAACCAAAGTCCAGAAGACGGATTTAGTTGCTCCCCAAACCAAGCAATCCTGAGGGGCTGGCTAGCACTGCGTCCCCAGTAGTCCCACAAAGCAGACACCCAGCCTTCTCCACATCAACACAACCCCATCTTTGCTGATGTTTCTGAAAACCTTTCTCTGGCTGTCTTGGCAGCCATCAGGCATGAACTGGGCCCCAAGCCATCCTGCCTGCCAGCCCTTGTTGCCTGGGAGAGCGGTTGAGCTTCTCCTCAACAAACAGAGCAAGACAGACAGCCCTGGGGTGGGATTGGACACCTCCCATTGCCATTCTCTTCCACCATCCCCACAGTGCCATCTGTAAAGCCAGCCAGGACACCCGAGGTTCAGAGCCTAAGCAGTCCCCTTCAGCTCTCCTCTGCCATGTCAGGAAGTGAACGCAGGGAAGCAGATGGGCTGAGAGAGGCAGGGGAGAGAGCGGCCTCATGTGCTGTTGCCCTGCTCCTGCTCGAAGAGCACCATGGCCAGCTGGGACCGAGAGCCCAGGCCCTCCAAGCTGCTCTGCACGCAACGGTGATACTGCTCCTCGCTCAGCCGGGGATTGCAGATCTGGGGCCTGAAGGGCTGCAGGAGGGCAGGCTCGACTGCACGGAAGACGTGCAGACTGGAATATTTGACAAAAAGATCGTAGATGTCCATGGTCTCCAGGAGATCCTCATTGTCCTGGGCGTCGGTTGCCATCCGGGTGCGTGCCGCCATATAGTCAGCATTGTAAAAGCAAGCTTCGTTGAAAACCTCACGATCAAAGTGGCCGGCGTCACGCACTAGGTCTAAACCAGAAAGTGGGGGAGGCTGGTTGTGGAAAGCAATTGTGGGGTTGTAGCCCTGGAAGTGGATGGGGAAGAAGACCTGCCAGCTGTTGATGGTGTTCATGCGGCACCGGTTGAGGAACTCAGTGGTGACTTCAGTGCTCACTCCGGCCACAAAGAAGAGCGTGTCCACAGGATGCTTCTTTGAGATGATGTCCATCACTTTAATCTGGGAGGGCACGTCCGTTTTCACACTAATCCAAGGAATCTTCACCTGTGGGTGGTGCCGCTCGTATTCTGTGATGTGTGCTTTCACGGCCCCAAAAACATCGTTCTGAGCCACCTTCTGGGCTTCGAAAGGATCATAGATGAAGAGGAAGGTCAACACGGCATTCTCGGAGTTCTCAAAGGCCGCTGCAGCGTAGACGTCAAGGAAATGGGCAGCGTAGTCTTTTTCTGAGGCCGTCAGGGGCAAGATGACATTGACGCGGCTGGCTTCTGTCACGTAGGGCATGGGGATAATCTCTACCTCACTAAGAGGGCGCAGGAGATGCACACGTTTGACCAAGGAACGGCTGTGCCCCTTCTGGGTCACGACCTCCAACTGCAGGTCCAAGGTGTACTCCATGCCCCGGGTAGGATCGAAACGACGATAGCCATTCAGTAGCTGCTGCTTGCGCACATGTAGCACCGGCTGGTATCGGCGGTTCAACTCTTCTACCGCGGCAGCAACCACGTCAGCTACGTCAGCTGCGTCCGCCCCTTGGAGCTCACACTTGGGGGCCCCATCCACACAGGAAAAAGCCGCCTCTTCGGTGAAATAATCCCAGTGAAGCACCTCAAAACGGGTCTTTGGCTGGAAAGGTGGAGGAATGCCTATAGGCCACGTGCTACTCAGCTCCCCATCTGCAGAAAGGCTGCTGGTATTCTGGATCTCCAGCTGCAAAAAAAACAAGGTAAGAAAATTAAGGTAAGTTCAGAAACATTTGCTTGGCTAAACCCCAAAAGGGCCTAAGGATTAGACTCAGATAACAACCATGCTGATTTCCACAGACAGTCACAGATTTGGGTACTAACCCCTGCCCCAGACTTGTTGCTTCAATACAGGAAGGGAAGAGAAAGGTGACAGATGAAGTCTCACCCCAACTCTACACACTGACTCCAATTCAAATTTCCCAGACTGAAAACCACTTCCTACAATTCCCTCCCCATACTGGCCATTGAATTTCTCGACTTAATAGCAGGAAAGGAGGACCAGAAAACACCCAGGGTTGCTGCCTTATGCTGTTCTGCCATCTGGTGGCAGCGTGTTCACAATCAGAACTCAATTCTGGGGATCATATCTCTCTCTCTCTCTCTCTCTCTCCCCTCTCCCCCCCCCCCAGCTAAAACAAAGCCATTTAGAATAAATAATCTTAAACCAAATCACCTTTTATAACTAATCCTGTTTACACTAGAACGTCTGTTCCTTCTGGAACTGTCTTGACTGAGCCAGGGATGTTTGCATTCAAAACTAATGTCCACACAGCACAATTATTCTTTGCTGTTTGACTGAAAATGTGGTCCAGATTATGTTTCTGCAAGCTGTAATTTCATTCTTAACTTATCCAGTCTGTACAATTCCACTGCCCCCCAAAGCTTAATCACAGCAATGTCGGTCTGTATGGATATGTGCTCCTTGGATCAACATGTGTTATTTAAATGCCCAATGATAAAATATAAGTACGAACTACTTTCTTCTCATTCTCTGCATCTCAATCTTTGCTTTGCTTAATTCTGCGCTTCTCACGAGCTACTATTTTCCTGGCAGTGTCACATCCCTCTACTTTCAAAGCATAGACTACTCCGCATGTGGAAGGGAAAGGCACATGATACAATCGGCCAAGAGCAATGCTCAAGTGTCGTATTTTGATATCTTGAGGACAAATGCATAGATTTGATTTTTGTAATCAACTGGGCAGGAAAAGAAACTACGGAGCACGGATTAGGACTCATTTAACCTCCACGAGGCCCAAACAACTCAACTTTCTAAGCAGCATCTTCATTATGAAACATCCATCCAAGTTTGCAGAAGCCTTCAGCCATCTCCTGCAGTGCGAACAACATCGGAGCCCATGATTTTTGAGACTCTAAGCCTTAAAGCCAAGCCTCCTTTTATAGGTCTTCAATTCCACGGTACTAAAATTCCACTGTCTGTTTTTTTTATGGTATATTGCATTTAATTTATGCCACATTAGCTACTGAATGCTTATTATGATGGCATGCACGTGTCAAATTAGTGATTTCTCAAAAATAATTCCAATTTAATCTGCCCCGAGGCTCAGCTCTGCCATCAAAGCTTGCACAACGTACTTGCTTTCTATTATTATACAATCCTCGGGGTGTACATTTCTGTCAAACGGTTGGTCTAGACATAAAAACTCCCTGAACAGACTGGATGCAGAATTAGCACCAGAACTTCAAGATCCTTTAGTACTGCAACCTCCCCATACCTTCTACTTACTATTTAGGAAGAGACCCAAATCTAAAACAGGAGGAGAATGACCCATAAATTATATCTTACTCTGCAACAAGTTAGGAGTGAGATTAGCACAACATTTACCAGAGGGCGTTCACAATAGCATTTATTACCCTTTGGAAACTAATTGTTTTTAAATTCAGGGGAAAGATCAAAGCATTTGGATTTTTGTTAACTTCCCAATTAATATATTCTAATTATTAAATGTAGGGGATTCATTTACTTAGGAGCAGACGCAATAAATTACACAATCACAGGGCTGGAAGGGATTTCAGGCGTCTTCTAGTAGTCTACCTCTCTGCTCAAGGCAGGAGCCTTGTACCAGCCCAGTCAAATGGTTGTCCAGTCTATTCTTGAAATCCTCAAGTGATGGACCATCCACAACCCCAAGAGGCAAGCTATTCCATTGATTAATTGGCCTCACTGTCAGAAAATTTCTCCTAGGCTGGATCTCTCTTTGACAAGCTTCTATCCATTACTTCTTGTCCTGCCCTCTGGTGCTCTGTAGAATAAGAATAACTCAATTCTCTCTTATTTGTGACAGCTCCTCAAGTACTGGAAGCTAGTTATCATGTCTCCCTAATCCTTCTCTTCAATAGGCTAGATATGCCTGGCTTCCTCAACCATTTCTCCTTGCATTTAGCCCCCAGACCCTTTGATTATTTAGAGTAGAACAGTCACCCCTGTAGTTTATCTACTCAGATACCAGCCAATGGTCAGTGATTACATTACACCTTATCTTGGTGACAACTGAATATCAGCCATGCTTCCTTCCCAAGTGGTTTTCAAACTAAATCCATCCAAGCAGCAGGCTCTCTTTCCATTCCCCACTGAAAACAGCCTCCCTAAAAGGACAGCCTTTCCTTCTTCCCCTTTCTCTATTTTTGTCCAGTTGCTCTAAAATGTATTTTCATTTTTATTGCTCGAAAGACTGCACACAACTTATATGAAACAGTTTATAAATATAGTGGAGACTTGCAAGAAATAAATCACTTAAATATCTATTATAACCCAAGGCAGTAGGGCTCCTGTATTAATTCATAGCAATCGAAAGAATGAAAGAAAACCCGCAGTAGCGAACATTATTAGTATAATACTATTAAATGAAACATGATGTATTACAACTGACAATGTCTTGATTCCATATTTTGCAAGCATGTGTTCGTGTCTTCATATTTTGCTGGTTTTACATAAACCAAAAGATTAATAGCAGAGCTATGAAGGCATCAGTCACGCCAAAAACCTCTTTGCTTCTAGAATTCGCAGTTGCAGACTATGAGTCAAGATTAAATTTGGGAGCCAGCGCTAGGCTCGGCAGTGAAATTAGCAACAACAGTCTCCTGTCTGGACTCATCTGGCAGCTTTCCTGAAGCAAGCTAACTTCTACATTCTTCCTTTGCCGACTTTCTAATAAGGAAACTGCTATAGGAATGCACACAGTAAGATTCAATGGGACAAATAATTATGGGGGGGAAAATCTTATTTTATCTACGTAAGACACTTTTGTTTTAATTTCCACATTTTTAAAAGAACTAACATGTCCCTTAGTGAAATGTCAGCAAATACAGCTAAACTTTCAGAAGCCAACATCAGCTGAAAACCTGCATGTTGTTGGTCCTTCAGAGAACCAAAGTGGTTGGTTTACTATGTGTCTGCATAGTGGGGGCAGATAGGGGAAGGCCAAGCTTTCTTCTGCCTACAAATGTATCCCTGCAAATCAACCATAACGACTTTTCCTCCAAAGATGTTGAGACTCTAGAAAAAGTTCAGAAAAGATCAGCAAAGATGATTAGGGAACTGGAGGCCAAAATGTATGAAAAACGGTTGCAGGAACTGGGTATGTCTAGTTTAATGAAAAGAAGGACTAGGAGTGACATCACAGCACTGTTTAAATATTTGAAAGGCTGCCACAAAGCAGAGGCAGCCAAAGCACTGGAGGGCAGGACAAGAAGAAGTAATGGATGGAAATTAATCAACCTAGAATTAAGGAGAAACTTCCTGACAGTTAAAACAATTAGTAAGTGGAATGACTTGCTTCCAGAAGTTGTGGGCACTTCATGACTGAAAGTTTTCAAGAAGAGATTGGACAATCATTTGTCTGAAATTATATAGAGCAGTGGTGATGAACCTTTTACTTACCGAGTGCCAAAAAGTATGCGCTTTGTGCATGCCGTCCACACTTATGTGCGGCTCCTCCACGTGCGCTGCATGTGCAAATGCACCATCTGCGCATGCATGAAGCTTTTGCACATGCAATGCAGGCACGCTATGCGCACTCACGCACACGAGCAATCGCAAGAGAGCTCCGAAGACCAGCTGGATTTCCCGCTGCAATCGCACGCATGGACAGTGGAGGTCCGAAGACCAGTAGGGTCTCTGAAATCACGCATGTGTGCATGCGCAATCGCATGTGCATGCTCAGCTGGAGGTAAGTTGGCTGACAGCTTGTGTGCCCAGCAAGATGGCTTCGCGTGCCACTTGTGGTACTTGTGCCATAGGTTCGCCATCATGGATATAGGGTCTTCTGATTGAACAGAGGTTGGACTAGAACAGGGCTCCCCAACCCCTGGCCTACTGGGAACCGGGCCGTGCAAGTGATTGGACAGCGCATGCCCAGCTCCATTTGTGTGAGCAATGGGTGCAAATGCCCGCCGTCCACACAGAACCATCCCCTGTCCCCTTGCCAGGCCCCAAGCCAGAAAAGGTTGTGGACCGTTGGACTAGAAGATTTCCAAGATCCTTTCCATCTCTGTTATTTCATTAGCATATCAAATGTAATTTGAGTAGAAGAAAAGGATCTGCAGAGAAGGGAAAAGAGGCTTTTGCAAGAAACAGAGGTCAGGAGAAAGATGAAGCCCATAAGCAAACAAATATACCCCATATTTTCCTTCAAAATCTGACCCTTTCTCCTTTACAGCTGATTTGCAGGAGAAAAACAACCGTTCGGGATTCAGTGCTCTGGTGAACGTAGAGATCAATTTACCGATGTGCCACTCAAGACTAAAATAATCTCTTAACTGTACTGCTCAATGAGTTGAGAATGTAGCACAGGATAAGGAAGGCTGAAAAGCAGACAGGAAAATATAGACGTCAACATTCTCTGTTTAGAAAGAACAAGCCTGTAGAATGGGGCTTTTGGAATTCTTTCCAGCCCCTTCACAGCAGCTTCACTCTGAAGGCCACGTTCACAGAAGGCCACGTTCTGAGCAGCCACCTCACTGCCTCTCCCACAAGGATCCACAGAAGGACTTTTTTTTTTTTTTTGCATTTCCTTTCTCCCTAGCTAGCCTGATCCAGATCATTTTCAAACTCAGTACTTCTTTAACATGCTAAATTTGGTCCTCTTTTGTTCAGGGTTTTTTTTTTAAGGGGGGGAAGAATTACAGAGGGTCCTTGCTTAATAACCACTTGTAGAGATTCTCAGCCATCCAGGTCATGGTTGTCCCAAAGGTGCTTTTTCAGGAGGCAACTGGACTTGAAACAAGAAAGTCCAGTTGCCTCCTGAAAAAAGAACACCTTTGGGTTAACGACCACTTGTTTAGTGACCATTGAAATGGACAATGGCACAGAACATGTGATACTTATAACAGGTCCTCAGAATTCCAGCTGTTACAGCATTCCCACATCACATGATCACCATTTCCAACTTTGTTTGTCGCTTCCGACAAGCAAAACCAGCTGGGGAACCAGCAGGAGGTTGCAAATAGAGACCACATGATGCCCTCACTTAATGACCTGTGGGTATTTGCTGAACAATGGCAACTGGGAGTGACAAAATTGCCATCACTATGCAGCACAGTGCCAGAATTATTATTACTACAGTAATAGATCCCCCAATTGTAGTAATTAACCAAGGACTAACCGTACTTTGCTACGGGACAACAGCTACATGGATAGCCCCTTCAAATAATTTATTTCCAACGTTCTGTTGGGTTAAAAAAAAAAAAAGCAGATTGACATTGCCTACATTAGAGAAGGTACATTTTCAGTAGCTGGGGAACAGAGGGCAGAATTTCCAATGATTATCGGAGTCAGAACCAGAGCCAGGAATGGATGGTACAATTTTTCTCTCTTGTCTTTTTCAATATTCCAACATCTTCTGTTCTTCTCTTCTTCTTAGAAGAAGGAACAAAGTGAACCTGAGATCTGGCCAAAGGACAACTGGTCTACGTCCACCTTAACAGATATGAGACGGGGAGTAGCTTTGATTATAATTCTTCCCAATTCCTCAGAGGTATTGAATTCCAATTCCCAGACTTCCACAAAAATGGCACCCTGGGTGAAGAATTCCAGGAGCTAAAGTCCACCAGATTAAAGAAGAATGTTCTCTTATGGGTACTGCTCAATATGACTGATTTTTCTGATAAATTAACGTGGCAACAGAATGAAAGCGGGCATCTGTCAAAGGAGTCAAGGGACCCTTAGATCAGCAGGTCATAGACTCTCGAAGTCTGGCCACCTTACCTGCAGCTGCTGGATCTCTTGATAAGTGTGCTCCAGCTCAACCCGAGCAAAATGTCTGTGCAGCCGATACATCTGGAGAGGGTCCAGCACCGGGTGAACAGTGAATGCAGCGTTGAATTGAGGATCGTTCTCCTTCTCCGGATCTGTGTTCTTCCCAAGCTCAAAGTAATGGTAGCGTAAGCCCTGGCAGAGGAAAGGAAAAGAAGCACATCAGTCTGGAAATTCAGCCTTTCCAGCAAATATACCCAGAAGCTAACCGGTACCTCTCTCTGTTTTGCTAGCAAAATGAAAAGACCGCTGAAGAAGCTCAGCTTTCAGTTGGGAGGGCAGATATGACCAAGAACGTATTTCACAGCATACTATCCTCTCAAGTCCCTCCTGATCTTTGAGCTTGGCCTTCTTTGAATAAAAACATTGTTCTTGTTCTTTGCTTTTTGCTTATCTCACCACTCTTCAAATCATCCTGTTCTTGGATTGGACTCTTTGGTCTGGGGATGGGATGGAACAGAATTGTTTTTAAAATGTGCCTTTTTTTTATTTAGCTCTCACTGGGAACAGAAAGGCAAATGTACTAATTACTTTAAGTCTCAAGGGCTCCTTACAATGAGAGACAGCACCAGGATATTTGCCTCCCTTTTACCCAGAAAGAAACATTTTGCCCGAACTAAAATAGTAGTCAGAGCTACAAAAACAACCATTAAATAACATCCCCTCAGTGAAAAAGTCCCAACAGGAAACATGCTCCACCACCAAAAGCATCTCGTGTCTCAAAATGATTCATGGATTTAAAAAAAAAAAAAAAAGCCCAACCCACTTGTCTCTTTGATTCTGAAAGCCCAATGAGGTTTTTAAAGATAAAAACTTGAATAGGAAATATCTGATAACTGTATACCACGCATACCAGAATTCTCCTCTTTGAACCCTCTTGTGATAAAAGCAAAGGGTTTCCCCTCTTTTTCTTTTCTCAAAAATGGTGACTGTGAAGATATCGCACAGGCCAAGCTCTCCCTATAGAAGGAAGAAACGAGGCATGGCCACTTCAGAAGAAGGAAAGCCTCACTGTTGTGGCCTGCTGGCCACCAGCCCCTCCAGCAGCCAAATAAGAGGAGGCGGCGTGTCAGGATCAGCAGTAAGGCAACCTGAGGGCTCCAAGGGGGAAGAGGGAAAGGAGCTGGCAGAGAGAGACAGGGCCGTCCATCAGCCCTCATATGGAGAGTCAACAGCCCTCAGATCTGGAGGTAATTGATGAGGAAGAGGAGGAACAGCTGGGTCTAGTGCCTAACACCCGGATGTGCAGAAGGCAGAGAAGAGGAGAGCAGTGGAAATCCATGTGCCGATCCTTGGGAACAGCCACTGCTGCTAATGAAGCCCCATCCTAGCTCTGGGGATAAAAGGCAGGCGCTGGAGATGAATAGATGTGGCAGACAACTATTCATCTTCTGGACGGGCGGACTTGTTAGCCTGTGTTGAGAGGAAAACTTTTTGCCGGGGCTGCCAGCATTCCTAATAAAAGATTTTTTGAGTTAACGTCAGAGGGGTTTATCATGTTTGGGGAGCTGGATCAGACACTCACCTCCTGCTCTGCCACACAGTCTACTCCAGTGTAGTCGATGATACAGCGGCCCAGCCACTCATCAGGGTGTGCGCTCAAGATATCATTCCGGCAGCTTTCCAAGTGAGGCTGCAAACGCAGGAGCAAAGCTCGAGAAAGCAGGTAACCAAAGCCGCCGTAGCAGTAGTGTCCCTGAGTGTCCCCACCAATGAACTCCTCGGGTCGTCCCATGTAGAGCAGAGTGTCGATGCTGAGGTGAGAGGCCAAGTGGTTCACCCGATGGGCTTCGACGTAAGTATCATCCTGCACCAAGAACACCCAATCGAAGTCGGACAGGTAATGATCTATCACGTATTTGACAGTCTGATACATGTTCCATATGGGCCTCTCATCACCATGCGTCACCACCGTCATGCCATGGGGCACCTTGCGCCCCCGGGTGCCCGTGAAATAGATCAGGCGCTCCAGCCGGTGGCCTAGCGTACGATTCACCGCCACAGCCAGTGAGTTCAACGTGTTCTTTGAGGTCAGCACACCCACAAAGAGACGCTGCCTCATACCCAGCTCTGTGCTGATATATCGGGTCCTTCAGGAATAGGGAGGGAATGCAGGAAAAAAAATGAAAAGAAAACAAGACAGTTAAGTCTCCTCTCCTCCAACAATCACACCTTTCCAAATCAAGGGAAGGGCATCTCATCACCCCACTTCATAGCAATTGGCCAATCTCTAAAAGATGCGCAAACAGTTTCATTATCAAAATGTCCCAGTCCTAACATTGGTTGTTCCAGTGATATAAGAGATCCAATGCCAAAGAGCCTGTTCTTATCTTTCCGGCAAGGTCAGAGCAGCATTTGGAGGTTGGGATGCTTAAAGGACAAAATGTTTTGCTTTTTCCTTTTTCCTAATCACCTTCAGGATATTTGAAGAATAGGCACCACCTAGTGGAAGTTAGGCACTGACAACGGATATATTTGGAAACCTCAAACCCAGTTTTTCCATAAAACCCACTGTTTCCACCCCTGCTTGCTCATGTACAGAAGAATCTGCATGGTAAAATCTGTTTTTTTGTGTGCTGCAGTTCTGTGTATAATGCCTGGGAAAATACAGACTCCATCTAGTTGCCATTATACATAGTTGCCTATGTATAATGCCTGGGAAAATACAGACTCCATCTAGTTGAGGAAAATCATGTTGATCTTCACCCAACCAAGGAAGATAACAAAAGATGATATTTGGATGGGAAAAACTAACAAGACTTCCATATTTATATAAAAATCATAGTCCCGATGCCTAAACCATAGACGTACTGGATCCATGTACACATTACCTTTTATATAAGTAAACACAATTTACAGTGAACTGATATTGTGTGACTTGCTCCTATTCACTTTGCCAAGTTAATCAGCCATATCCTGCTCCTTCCCAACAATCAATGGTTATTAGACATACTTACTCGTTATTGCATATATTAGTACTACACACAGGTTCACAGATACCATTATCTTTACTTCTGCTGCATTCTTATCTTCTTCCTCTTACCATCCTCACATTTCTGATCTGGAAGCTACACCCTCAAGTGTGGAGGAGGGCTTCATACTTTTGGCTATCCTACTGTGTAAAATACCATGTACATTATTACTGTTGCTTCATTAGTAATAATGCTGTATATTCCATAAGTAGAGAATCTGGTTAAAGACACCAGGTTAGAAACCAGGATATTTCTGGCTCCATCTTAGGCACAAAGCCGGTTGGGTTAACTTGGGCCAGTCACTCTCTCCCATCCCTAAGAAAAGGGCAGTGTCAACCACTTACAAAAAAGTGTGTTTGTGTTTGTAGCAATCTTTCAGAATATTGTGCTGTGTTAAAACATTGTGCTCCCTACAATTAAGTACAATAGATGCTTCCAACCAGCTAACTTTTGAGTGCTGGGTAAAGAAGAAGAAAAAAAAAACTTTCAAACTTTTAATGTGTTGCAAAGTATGCAGTTTTCAAACGAGATGCTATCAGAGGGGCCTCTTTTGGAAACCCATGAACAAGGTGATGACCGTAACAGGTCAGAGTCTGGAGTGCATTTAGGGGTCCCACTGTCTGGGAAGGCCTAATAATATCCTGGAGGATCAAATCATGTTGGTAAAAGAACGTCAACTCTTTAGCTCTGCTCTTTGGAAAAGGAGACAAAGAGCCAAGAGTAAATGTAGACTTGGAGTCCATTTATTTATGTAAACAACTGTGAATCACATACACAATCTGGATCAAGCAGATTGTAGCCACCGGATCCAACTATAATTCTAGCAAAGACGAAAAAGGAGTTAAGCAAACCTCAGAACTTACCAGAGAGCAATTTTATTGCCCTCAAAGTTCTTTACTCATTTCTCATCTTTTAAAAACTCTCCATTTTCCCTGAGGTTTATTTTTCCATATAATACTTTTCACTAAGGAAATGTGATTCCATTCTCAAGTTTTGGAAGCAAGTTCCATCCATCCAAGATGAACTATTCAACATAACGGCAATGCCACTGTAATAGCTACATTCAGTTTCTATTACCAAAAAATAAAATAAAAATGACTTTGTAAAGTTTAGAACCACAAAGTTGGAAGCTGCCATTTAGGCCATCAAATGTAATCCTCCAAGTGCAGTAATCCAAAACAGAGTATCCCAGAAAGATAGTTATCTGGCTTCTATTTGGACATATTAAGTAAAAAGAAACCTATTAGTAGTCAAGGTAATTGGTAAACTGCTCTTACAATAAGGTGTCTGTTTTTAACATTCAATTGGAATCTGCCTTCCTGTAATGTAGATCTGTTATTCCCTGTCCTACATGGAATAAGAGAGAGAACAACTTCTGATCGTCCCGACATTCAGGTATTTGATGTTTTCTCAAGGCTAACCATATCCAATACCTTTAATCTATTTTCATAGGTCTCAATTTCCAGTCCCCTGATCTTTGCCCAGTTCCTTTTTTAAAGCACATAGCACAGAACTAAACACAGTCTTCAAGATCGGTCTAACTAATGGAGAACAGAGTGGCACAATTATGTCTGATAACTTGAAAATTAGATCTCTCTTGGTTCTGGATTATGTCCACAGTATACCCACATTCAGTTAAGAAAGGTACCAATTAAAAATGCGATTAAATCTCAAAAATGTGATTAAATTTGTTCTTGGTCAATCCATGCTGAGGTCTGCTATAATAATACAGAAATTTTATAATAATAAGTAATAAGATCTTTGCAGGTCAATTTCTTTATAATCTGCTCTACAACCTTTCCAATTATCAATGTCAGACCAACTATCTATAGCTTGCTGGATCTTTCTTTTCCACTTTCTGAAGTTAGGGTCCATATTTCTAGTCATCAGACACTTCATCAACTCTCAAGGTTTTCTGAGGGGCATTATAAAGGGTTTGGCCATCCCTCCTTTAGTATCTTTGGAAGTGGTTTACTGGGTCCTGAAGGTTTAAAGTCATTCCTAATCAAGCAGTATCTCCTCAATTTTCTATCAACATGAAGCTTTGTCCTATCTCTTCCCCCTGCTTTTCACATTTTCACTGTTTCTGTTGAAGATTTTATTAAAACAGGAGATAAGTATTTCTACTGTTTCTTGAGTATCTGTACCATTTTGCCTTCTTCAAACAGTCTTTATTTTTGTTTTGAACGTTTCTATCTACGCCAGTCTTTTTTGTTGTGGTTATTTTTAGCACTTTTTATTCTGGGTGTTCATTTTCTAACATAGTCCAACTCCATCCCCCTGTGAACTGGTTTTCATTCTATATCCTATATGTCCTCCTTTTCATTTTCAGATTTTCATTAAGCTTTTTGTACAGCTCCACTGGTTTTTTTTTTATGCCCTCCATTGTTAATCTTAATGAGAACTGTTTGCAATCTTCAGTGATTATATTTTTTTGGGAAAAGTAAAGGACAAACTTGAAAAGGGAGCAAATCTGAAAGAGGCTCATGTTTATAACTTTGCTTTACAAAAGAAAATTCAAGAACAAATTAGGAAAATAAAAGTAAAGAAATCTACCGGATTACTTTCTGAAAGGACAGTCCTTTATAATAAAGGACACATGGTTACGGCATTCTAAAGTCATGTCCTTAGGAATTCCCATCCTTCTTGAGGTCTTTTTCCTATTAGCTTCTCCTCCCAAAGAATCCTATTTATTATTACTCTAAGTTTATTAAAATCCACCTCTGAAGATACGTGTTTGACTAATCCCAATTTTCTATTTCTCTGAAAATCAGGAACTCCAACCTTACACCATCACTGCCCTCCAGTGTACCTGTCATTTCCTCAGCTAAGTCATCTCTGTGGATTAATATCAAGTAGGAACAGCTGATCATCGTGTCTTCCTTCACTCTCTGAGGGAGATTATTGCTGGCAAGACAAGTAAGGGATTTCCACAAAGGACAATTTTTGGCAGAAGTTGTCTCCTGTCAAATGTTGGGAGTAAATGATTATTGTGCCAAGTGATTCTGGTGTATTATGACTACTGTATATACAACCATAAGCCAAAATCCCAGCCAAAGAAATGAATCAAAAGCCAGAGTAGGCATCCTGAGCCAATCTGCTTTAGTATAGTACTCTTTCCTTCCCAGGTCAGATGACATTGACTGCAACTATCACATCAGTCTCCTGGAAAGAGTTAATCATAATCTCCAGTTGAGCTGAAGATAGCAAGAGCAGCACAAAGGGCATGAGAGAAAGAAAAGGGTAGGGTATTGCAATTAGAATTAAGTGTCCAAGGAATTTGTGCTGCCATCATAATTTCAGGTCTGCAATAGCAAGTCTCTTTTTTTCTGATGAGAAATGGCTTTGACGCTGGGTCTGTCGATGTTTCCCAAATACATCTGAGATTGGCAACTCAAAATTTGTGAAATGCAAGACAGTATATTCTCTAGTCTAAACAAAGCCTCAACATTAGGAAAAGCCTATCCTGTATTTTGAAAGCCTATATGAAAGGAAAAATTAGAAAATTAGTTTTATGAATTCAGAATATATCGTGGGGATACAAAAGTACATAAAACAGTATGTTGTATAAATCAAGCCAATATTAAAATAAATCAGACTTATATATTCTCACATCTTACTTTTCCTTCAATCCTTCAAAAAGGTCAGAGAGCTAATCTTTACTAGTCTAATACCACCCCATCACAGAATTAAAAGAAGCTTCTTATATGCCTAAGCATCTCCAACTATTAAAGAACTCATCAATACTTCCTAAGAGTTCATTTACTCAAGCACCAAAAGAAAAAAAAGATCGGCAATCAATTCTGTTTATAATGTAGTTTCTCGTTTTATAAAAGCAGGCAATTCTTAAGTTTTGATAAATGTTGACTGTGAATTCTTTGATTTAAAAATCACACCAGTTTGTCTTCTCAGTTGTGAGTTGTTACAATATCAAAAGGCAGAGCAACCTGTCAAGAGTTCTGAAAGGAGGATGAGAGGTCTTTCATGAATGTACAACTCTTGTTTGCCGTGCTCCGGGGGATTTGATTTCCTATAACAGTTTTACTGATCCTCATAGTAAGAGAAAATACATAGGAACTGGGTCAGGCAAAGGATGGGTGAAAGCATTTACCTGGCTCAATATTAATACTACATACAGTGTTGGAAAACAGATGGCCTTTCTCTACAATTAGCTTCAGAGTTTTCTAATTCAAATGCAGCAGGAAGTCCTTGCTGTCCAGCCACTCCCATCTCTAACCTCATTCACAGTAGACTCATTCAAAGCCTCCACTTCCTGTTCATTACTCTCTCCTGTGGAAACACAACTCATTCAATCTCTCCTCTCTGGACCTCTGCTGCTGATCTCACCCAGCACATAGAAATTGAATCTGGGGCCTCCAGAAGAGAAACTGAATGCAGCAAACAAACACAGAAAGAATGAGGAAAAGCTTCTTTCCACAAGCAATCCGGACACTTAACCAGGAACCACAAGCACACTCAGGACCACAACAAGAACCATGTCTGCATCCAACTCCCACCTTCCC
>JAEANM010002495.1:0-24020 GCA_017656035.1 Myanophis thanlyinensis | reverse complement strand
GAGAGAGAGAGAGAGAGAGAGACTTTGCGACTTTGCAGTTTGGGTACTTGGTCTCTAAAAGGTTCTCCATCACTGGTTTAGGGGAATTAAAAAACAAGGACTGCCCCCCCATTCACCACTAATCTCACTCTCAGCAGGCTGGCCTAGCAGCATTGAGAGCAGAGGCAAGTGATCCCTTGGGAGTCAAATAAATAGCTGAGTTTATTTTTTTTTTCTGTGTCTGTCCTTGTCTTGCTTTTATCCAGAAAGAGATTATATCAAGAGCCAGTGTTGCCATCTGCTTGCTGCTTTCTTGCAGTCACTGGAGCAACAGACAATTGTTTTCTGGAAGAAACTAACAGAAGTACATGATAACTTGGCTTTGGCTTTGCTTGACTTCCATTCACTTCCATCCACTTCCCACCCTTTGCTTGAAAGCAAGACAGCCGGGCTCAGATATCATAGTCAGGCCTCTAAAGAAGCACAGGAAACTGACATCAACATTATACTTCTTTCTTGACTGTTTTCTGCCAAACCGAAAGAATAAATTAGGAAACTATAGAGCTGAAGCAACAGGGAATTAGATTTTCCATAAAATTTACTTTCATGAATTTCTATTCAACTTATCTATATGCATCATTAATGTGTGGTGAGATTGGACACAGTTTTCTCATGTGGATATCTGTTGTTAGCAACCCACATCCCATTAGTTCTTATGATCTACATTTGCAGTCAATGGAAATGCATCTTGAGTATCTTGCAAATGTCAAGAGCTCCACTCAAACATGCACGTACAGCACTGATTGAGGTAGCATTATGACCTATGTTATTTCCTAGCTTTTATTTTTTCAGATTGGATAAACCAGGCAATCTATGTCTCTCCTCCATAGCCTTTAAATTCCATTTAATTCCTAGTTTGCTTTTTCTCTCCCCTTATGATATTTTAGCACTTCTTTTTTCTAAATCTGACCTTTTTCACAGTTCCATTATGGCAGTAAAAGCTCCCATTCAAAGCTGGGAGGTGGTTACAGATAGGAAATATAAATGATGAATGAATGAAGATAATCAGTTCCTCCTTGATTCTTTTATCATATACTTCAGAGAACTCTCTTTTGAAACCAAGGGACAATAACGGCAAGCGTAAGGCTTGGGATGAGAATTAGGAAGACATTACTCAGCTAGATTGACTATATTGTAAAGCAGCTTCTTATATACCAGCGCTTTAGCAGCTGATATCACAACATTATTAAAGCTCCATTATTTTTCTTTTAATCCTCTTCTTCAGGACACAAGCATTTGGGTAGCATTTTACAACAATGCAATATTAGTTATGAAGACCAGAATATTACCATTCCCTTCTTAAGCATTTATTTTCGGAATATTGCAGTGGTTTAGGTAGAAACTATGTAGATGCTTAAGTTTTGATGAGTGCTAATATAAAGCATGATCAATAGATACATCTAAGTGTTATGTGCTACTGCCCTCTGCAGGAAAATATACATAATTATTTGCTTATTTGAATTGTACAGTGAGTCTTGAGCAAAACTATCCTGTAAATTTGAATGTTCATTGGATGGCTTCCCTATCCTTCATAGAATCATTGAAGAATCACAAAATCATAGAAATTATTATTTCTGTTATTATATAATTATAATTAACCAAATAGTTCAACTGGCTATAGAAGAGACATTGGCAATTCTGCCTATTCAAGAAGCTACAGGAAATATAGGATTGTCCTCATGTCTTAAAAATTGGTCTACCAGATGTGTTCAGTTTCCATAATTTTACAGTTTTAATTATCAAAAAACAGAAAATGTACTCTCTCAATCAAGATATATGTTCAATAACACACATGGAGAATATGGTTTCAGTGAGTTCTACCTGTCTGAATAACTAGGCAGATCTTTCAATATATACACCAATTCATATGATCAAATCAACATCTGTGTTGAGGATCTAGATCAGGGGTGTCAAAATTGATTTCATTGAGGACCACACCAGGGTCGTGTTTGACCTGCAGGGGCCAGGATGGGTGTGGCCAGGATGGGCATAGCTAGCTCAACGTCACTCATGTTGGGCGGTCTTTGGTGGCCCAAGCATTCTGTCAGTGGAAATGGGCTCCTGAGATCTGTTTTTGGCTGCCATGGCCTCCTGCAACACTCTGCCAGCAAAAACAGAACTTGGGAGCCCATTTTCACTGGCAGAAGCACTGCAGACTGGTCCTTCGCTGTTTCCAGGGTGGCCTCACAGACCAGCTCTAAATACCCCACAGGCCAGATCCAGCCCCTGGGCCTTGAGTTTGACACCCCTGATCTAGATGGTGTAATAAACATTTCTAAATGGACACTGGTTTTTCTGATCAGTGGTTTTTCTTGGTAGGATCGGCTACAATCAGTTTCGCTCTCAAGCCAATATTGGGCTACTTTCATCCATATAAAATAACACAACATCTAAAAATAAAACAAAGTGACCAGTTTTTTAAAATGTGCTTAAGAAAAAGAAATTCACAGTGAAGTTGTTGCCAAACAAGCCTGTGTTGTGTGGATATACCTGCGTGTGTAGAAACTTCAAATTGCACACTATATGAAAATGAGAGAAAAATACCTATATTCTGTATAGGTAGTTCTCAATTTATCACAGTTTATTTAGTGACCATTTGAAGCTACAATGGCAGTGAACAAAGTGACTTATGACTGTTTTTCATGTTTACGATCGTTGCAGCATCCTCATGGTCACATGGTCAAAATTCAGGTGCTTGGCAACTGATTCATACTGATGACGGCAGAAGTGTCCTGGGATCTTATGATCACCTTTTGTGACATTCTGAGACAAGCAAAGTCAATGGGAAAGCAGTGGCACACAGACTTAACAAGATAAACTTAACAATCACTTTACTAACTTAACAATTGCAGCAATTCACTTAACAACTGTGGCAAGACAGGTTGTAAAATGGGAAAATTTTCACTTAATGTCTCGCTTAGTGACAAATGTTGGGCTCAGTTGTAGTCGTAAGGTGAGGACTACCTGTATTTGTTCTGGCATTTAGTAGGATTTAGTAATTTTACAGTATATAGAATCTTGTAAACTATGGTTTGGAACCAGAGAAAGATATGCTGAAAGAAGCAAGCAGAACTTAAATTTCCTTCCAAGCCTCATTGTACCACCACCTGCCATGAAAACATTTGTAGGAAGAGAGGGGAATGTGTTGATTTCCTTATGAGTCCTACAAGCTGATGGAGAAGAATGATTCCCAAGAGTCAGGGAGAAGCACCTTCAGTGTGAAGATCACCTCTTGATCAGAGCAGGAAGTGCTTTCATTCATTGGGAGAATCACATTCTCCCTTAGCTGCCCATTCTATATTCCTAAAAGATCCTTTTCAAGATATTTGTTGAATTTTATACTGGAATAATTATCAGTCTCAAGAAAAAAAATCTTATTTTTAAAGCTTCCTGACTCTGGAGAATAGCCAGACAGCAGGCGGTGGCTGTGAGTTTTCTATTTATGTTAATCATTATTTATAGTTACTGAAATATAGTAATAAAATAACCACTATTGATTCCCCCCCTCCCCAAAGGAGTATCTACCAGCCGAGAAAAAACAAAGACAGGAAGGGGGATTGATGTTGAACTGCTGGGAGTGTAGAAAAGGTGATCATTTACCTTCTGATAAATTGATCTTTGGCTATTATTGATTATTGGCTAATCCATAATCATATTTTGGGAGGATTAAACCAGGGTATCAGATCTGGGCTGCAAAAATCCATACAATAAATAAATTGCAGCAAAACACGTCATTTCCCCTCACCCCAGCAATGATTTTCTGTGAATACCACCAGCTTGACCTAAAAAAAAACCCTTACTTATTGAAAAGATCATTAAATTGCTATGGGTTTTGTTAATAATCTCCAGTGAGATTTTAGATAATAATCTCTTACCTTTATTTGTAAAGGTAACGTTTGCCTTCAAGATAAACTAAAGGTAAAGTTTGCCTTCAAGCTAAACCCCACTCAGAGTGACTATACAACATAGAGGGATTTTTGGTAGCAGAACAAAAGTGGTAATTTTCCAAGTAACTGGTGTCTAAGAATATGCAAAACTGTCTCTTTCATTCTTTGTTTCATTCTTTGACATTTATTCATTTAATGCATTTTAAAAATTATAACAGTCAGTTCAAACAGCTGAACTTTCCATCCTATTATATAACTCATTCCCTCCATTTCTGCACACATAATGGAGAAATGTATTATATATTTGATTTTTTTTTCATTTTAAAAACTTGGTTTTAAGATAAGATGCAAATTAACAATTAAGCCCCTTAATAGGTAACAAGAGGATTTCATTTTTATCTCTCTGCCTTCACTAGAGGGATTGTTAAATTCATATAACAAAATCAATATAATAAAACCAACATTCAAATAATCGGAACAGTATTTTTTTGAGATGGTTCTGATTATGAAGGAGATAAGAAATGGAGGACAGAGATAGAGGAGTGGAAGGGTCAAGGCAACGCAAGACATGATTTGAAGCAGATTAGTTTTGTATAGTCATTGTGTGTCTAGGACAGAGCTGTTTATGGTATGTTATGTTTTTGCATTCCAGAGGCCTCTCTGTATCTTTCTTCAAGTCCACAGGCTATGGGGTAAATGTTGGACAGGTGATGTCAGACACATCGTATATCACAGAAAACAAAAATCAACCCCAGCTGCTCTGGTTATGGAGGTTTTCAGATTAGATCAGAACAGAGAAGAAAGAATGAGAACTACTTAGATGTCAGCTAATTAAATGAACTGAAGAACACTCTTGATTTAGGGGACTGGCATTATCTGTGGGATGACCTTTATGAATATAAAGCAGATCCCCCTAGAAACAAAAGCTAAGCATTTCCCTCCCATTCCTTCCTACACTTGCTTTTCTTTTGTTTCTCAATTGCCTTAGCAACTGCCTTAGAAACCTATCTCCCCTTCCTATTCAAAGTAAGTCCCCACAAAGTTTAACGGGACATACTTTAAAAAGATGTAGACTTGTTACCTTCAAACCAAAATCAGATTAATTGTATTCTCTCTAACTATATTTGATTAACTGTGGTTATGCTATTAATGCAAATTTTATAGGATTACATGACATAACACATTAACCACATAGCTGGAGTTGCACAACACACTAATCTAATATTGTGTAGTTTTAAGATGTTGGACTAGGATCAGAGACTGAGGTTCAAGTCCTCCCTCACCCATAGAAGCTTACTGGATGAGTTTGGATCAGCCACTACTGTATCTCAGCCCAAATTTGTGGTAGGAAACAATTGGAGGAAATTCTTCCTATATCTACTGTATGTCTTGAGTTTTCTTGTAGTTTGGTACCCAAAATGTCTAATGCTTTAAATATGCTAGTTCTGATGTTTTAATCAGAATAGATGAAAAGACAAAGTTTCTGCTTTTGAGCAGGCTTATGGTTAAGCAAGTAAATACTTTAGCTTTGAACCTTCTGGTACTAACAGGGAAACTTTTGCTTTGTTTAGCTGTGTTTGCATATAAGGGGAATAACTTGAAGCAGAATATGGGTGATGATGTACAACTAGTGACATCAATGGGTAAACATTCCTAACCAATATCTAATTACGCATTACTCAGATTCCACTGGAACTAAAAAAAAATTACTGAATTGGGGAAAGCATAAGTCTGGATGTCTATATAACTTGAGTTCTTATAAACCGCTTGTAAGTTTACACTAAAGAATACCTAAAATTGCCCATTCCCAAGTATGTGTTTAAAAATTGGAGAAAATGTTTATGAATCATTTGTTCCTTTTCAATCCAAGACTCATTCATATTTATTTTGTTTTGAGAGTATTGGCTGGACAGCTCTGTACTAGAAAAAAATTGCCTTTTTGAAAACAAGAAAACATAACTGACAGATAAAGAAATTAGGATTGGGGTATATCTATGTTGTAACCAGTGGTGGAATTCAAATTTTTTTACTACTGGTTCTGTGGGCATGGCTTGGTGGGCATAGCTGGGGGGGATGTGACTGGGTGGGCAGTTTCTGTAAGCAGGCCAATAAAGATTAGGCTAGAAACAACACCAGAATGTTTCTTTTCTGCCTTCCTTACAGGATTAACTCTGTAAAGTGGAAAAAAACAAAAGGAGATTTCTTCTAACAACCAGTTTTCCGAATTGCTTAGAAAATTTACTACCAATTCTAGCGAACTTGCTAGACCCTGCTGAATTACACCTCTGATTGTAACATGTTATTGCTTATATCATGTCAAAATACACATTCTTTTATGGGTGTGATAAGGATGAGTGTAGCAGAAATGAGTATTGCTCTCAACAGTCCATTTGTTTTGCAGAGATCAAATGAGTATCTGCTCTGATGTTTCAGTGCACCAGTGCACTTTCTCCAAGTAATAGCAATTAAGAATCACATACAAATGCAGAATGAAAAAAGAATGCCTCCAATGCTATAAATCATCAACAGATGGCAGTACTGATGCACTGTGACTAGATAGATCTGACATGTTCTTTAGCATCTATCACTTCAGCTGGCTGGAAGCTGCTATGAGAAAAAGTTGTATTGTTATTGTTTATTAAACGGAGATCTGCAGTGAATATTTGTTAGTATGGCTTAAACAATGTGCATGATTGAATTTTGGACTGTTAAAAGGATCCCTGTAATGGATATTCACCCCCTAATGCAGGTTGTTTATGATGACTGTGTTGATGTATTACAAGACCCAAAAATGTAAAGGAGGTGAACTGGGAAGAGTTGATATGTATGATCAAGAGTGAACACATTTGACAATAACCAACAAGTTTTACATGAGAAAGATTGATGACTTACAATCAGCAGATTACTCAAAGGGAAATGGTTAAGATTGGCATTTCACAGGAATGTATGGGTCACATTACTGATGTTCTTCAATATCAGATGTATGCAAAGATGTGTTCTTCACATGCTGAGGGCAGAGATGAAAGCTTCCAAAGTTGAAATTACCAGCAAATACACCTGAAGGTTAATAATTTTTTCACATCACGACAGACATTGAAACATTGCGCTCATGATTATGACTCAAAAACAAAATATCAGTCCATGGAATATTATCACAAAGTTGATATTGTCACCTGTAGAAAAAAAAAATCAAAATCCTGCTCTTCAGAGGGAAAATGTATAGTTGCATAGGTTTTGGGGATGCAAATGATCTGGATTTCCTTCAACCTAGCACCAGTGTCAAGTGAGTGCAACACTCGAAACTTTGAAAAAATGGACAAAGCGGAGTTTGGAAATAGGAGAAGAAAAATCTGCTGCAACATAACAGGCCTCTCATTTAAAAAAAAACCCATCAAGACAGAATTGCAGTTGGATTTATCCCATTTGACACCTTTCTCTCTTTCTTTCCTCAAGGCAACAAACATACCTAGTACTGTTTTCTGTTTTCCCCACAAGCGCAACCTTGTGAAGGCTGGGCTAAGGGAAAGCACTGGCTGGTCACCAAGTCACCAAGCTGGCTTTCATGACTAATCCAGAATTCATATCCTTCCATGGACCCTTTGGAATATAAACATTATATATCAGACTATGGCTAGGTGTGTTTAGTGATCTGCATAGGAGGAGGGAAGTTAATGAGTGTGATTATATTCTTATTACTGTATATTATTCTGGTTTATTCTTTTTCTATTGTATTATAAGCTGCTTAGAATATAAAGTGAGGCAGCTTACGAACTCTTGTAAATAAATACCTCAACATGGAAATAAATAACTGCTGAGGAATTCCTTGATCTCAAGACCCAAAAGGGGCAATACCTTTGATCAAATTAAGTTGAAGTTTGACCAAGTAGCAATGCCACAAGAACTTCAGGTTTGATGAAAAAAAAATGACATTCATTTCATAATGAGGTCTTCTAGTCCAACCCCCTGCTTAGGCAGGAAACCCTATATCATTTTAGACAAATGGTTATCCAATCTCTTTAAAACTTCCAGTGTTGGAGTGCTTACAACTTCTGGAGGCAAGTTGTTCCACTGATTAATTGTTCTAACTGTCAGGAAATTTCTCCTTAGTTCTATAAAGTTGCTTCTCTCCTTGATTAGTTCCCACCCATTGCTTCTTGTCCAGATAATTAGAACAATTAATCAGCGGAACAACTTGCCTCCAGAAGTTGTAAACGCTCCAATACTGAACACTCAATGACCATAAGTTGAGAACTATCTGTATTCTATGCTGCTGATTCAGTTTTTAATGGGTAAATAAGCATTCTTTTCTTTCTTTTTGACAAGTTCTATATTTAAAATTCTATCCTTGAATTTTATACATAGCTTGTAAAAAAAATATCTATGTGACTACTGTGGGATAGACACTGACTTGATGGCCCAGCATAATGAGTCTAGGATAATTGAACTATGCCCACTTCACCCCAGCCTCCCCATCACCACCTCAACTGACCCATTGTGGGAATTCATACTTGGCTAGCCCTCAGCTGGCATCCTCTCCTGCTAACGAAAGTGTGTCATTTCCATAAATACAAGCATAGCAATTCTGCCACTCCTGCTTGCAAACCAGTGCTACAACGTCCCCCACGTGACGGGGTTAAACATGGCTGTTTCCCCTTGTCCTCCCTCATCCTGAAACTCTAATCCTCCTTGCTTTGAACATTCTGAGCACCAAGAGGAACCTGGAGTCAGGTATCTCTGAGAAATCACAAGCGGCTGCCCTTTGCACTTGTACACCAGGAATCTGGTGGTATGAAGAGGCACCTAGGCTTCTTTACTTCTGGTAGATTGCAATAGCTTGAGGAAAGTGGTACCACTTGTTTCCTTCTGCTGAATGTGCAAAAAATCACCTACTTTGCATAGAAGGTGCCAGGCATTGCTCCTTTTGAATTTGGGATTGCAAAGTGAGGGGCAAGAAGATAGGAAGATAGAAGATAGGAAGAAAAAAAATAGAAGAACACCAGTCTGCTTAGGCTGGATCCTGTCGTTCCTCCTGCTTAATATGAAATAGGTTGTGATCTACTTTGTCAAATGCCCTACTGAAAATCTAAATATGCTATGTCCACGGCATTTTGCCAATGTACTAATTTAGTCACTTTGTCAAAGAACGTTTGGCATGATCTGTTTTTGATAAATCCATATTGACCACTGGTTGTAATTTTATTTGTTTCTAAATATTTGCAAATTTGTTACTTGGTTATCTTTTCCAAGATCTTTCCAGGTATTGATGTTGGGCTGATTGCTTTGTAATTTCCTGGATCTGTCCCCCTCCCCCCCCCACTTTTTTTTGAAGATAGGGACCACAACAGCTCTTTTCCAGTCCTCAGGTGGTTCTACTGTGCTCCAAGAACTTTGAAAGATGTGGTTCAAAGGTTCTGAGATCATGTCTGCCAGTTCTTTCAAAACTCTGGAATGTAATCCATCAGGACCTGGAGATTTTAACCCATCTAGAGCTGACAGGTATTCTCTTAACTTATTTTTAGTTATTTTTGCTTATTTTAATTAGCATTCCTAGCATGTCTTTTACAGTTTTGTTTTGGGTAAGTTGATTTTTATTTTATTTTTTTGCACAAAAACAGATGTAAAGAATGGATTAAGCAGTTCTGCTTTCTCTCTACTGCCTGTTTCTTCCTTGCCATCTTCTCCCATTAGTGGACCACTTGTTTCTTTGTCTTTTTTCTTGCTTTTATGCTTTGAAAGAAGCTTGCTTTATTGTTTCTGATATTTGTTGCAAGTCTTAATTCATTTTGAGCTTTAGCTTTCTTAACTTCATCTTTGCAGGTTCGGGCAATTTGTTGGTATTCTACTTTAGTTATTTGTGTCCCCCCCCCCCCTCCATTTTTTTGTACTTAGCCTTTCTTTCTTTCAGTTGGTCAGAAAGTTCTTTATCCATGCTGGATTTTTATTGGCTATCTTGTTTTTCTTTTTCAATGGTATTGAGTTGGACTGAGTTTTTAGAATAATATTTTTCAGGGTTTCCCAAGCTTCTTGAATTGATTTCCCCTTTAAGATTTTCATCCAAGCATTCTCTGAGTTAGTCAAAATCAGCTCTTTTAAAATCTAAGGCTCTTGTTTAATTCTGTTCTTTTGCTTGTCTGTTTTATATTGAATTCTAATATGACATGGTCACTCTCCCCCAAAGTTCCTGCAACTTCAATTCCCTCTATCACTTCTTCTCTGTTAGTATATAGAATAAGGTCCAGTATATCTGTTCCTCTAGTTGCCTCCTCTATCTTTTAAGTGACAAAATTGTCAGCTAGGTTAGTCAGGAATCTGTTTGATCTCCCACCTGCAGCAGAGTTTGTCTCCCAGTGGATATCAGGGTAGTTAAAGTCTCCCATTACTACTGTGGTGTATTTCTAACATACAGTTAACTGTTTGGCAAAAAGTTCCATCTATTTCTTCTGCTTGGTTGAGTGGCTTATAATATACACCTATGGCAATATTGTTCTTTTTTTCCTTTTATGTTGACCTTTAAGCATTCTAACAGGCTTTCACCTTTAGTGTTATGCATCTCTGTGGAGAGCAAGTGATCGTTAACATATAATGCAATTCCCCCTCCTCTTTTGTTAGGTCTGTTTGTACAGTTTATATCCTTCTATCAGTACGTTCCAGTCATGAGTTCCATCCCACCAAGTTTCTGTAATGGCAACTATATCATATCTACCCTTGTGTACTAGTACTTCAAGATTTAGATCTCCAGCATTTTCAGGAACATATTAAGTTTACAAAAATACATGTAGGCCAAAGTCCTGGAGATATCTGGCACAGAGTTCCTTCGTATTAATGTGATTGAGCCAGCAGGAGACAAGGATGAAATTTACCCAGGAGGACTTATGCTTGTGTAACTGACTGTAAAAAGCTATGCCTTTACTCTTTACTGTACTGTTTTTCAATTAGTTCTTCAGTCAAATCAGCCTTTGTGAATCAGGACTGTTTGTAAACATCCCTCCTTCTACATTACTTATATCATGGTTTGTTTTCAAATGTGCAAACTTCCTTACTATCAAATAAAAAAAAGTTTTATATTTAAAAAAAAACATTACCAATTTAAATAAGTGCATTCAGAATCTTACAGATAGAATAGGAAGCTGAAAATTGCATTTAATAAGTTGATTAAGGCTTCAGCCCTGTGTTAGTATAAATAATAATGGGGATAGTGGACATCATTGTCTTGTGCCTTTTTTATATTAAAGTTTTCCATTATCCCCATTATTATTTATACTAACATTGGAAGTGTTAACAGAAATATTAGACAAGACCTAGAAGTAAAAGATATGGAAATAAAGAAGGAAAAATATAAACTACAAGCATTTGCGGCTGACTTGATATTCATATTAGAACAACCACTGGAAACCAGTCCCAAACTATGAAAAGAATAGAACAATATGGGAAAATAGCAGGTTGAAAATAAATAAAGAAAAAACTAAAATAGTCAAAAATCTTACAGATAAACAGAAAAGTGAACTGGCAAAAAAGATATATCTTCAGATGGTTAAAGAAGTTAATTATTTGGGAATATATCTAACAGCAAGATATACAACAATAAAAGGCTTCAGCCACTTGTACTGTTAAGTCCTACTCAACTTAGCAGGACTTGATCCAATTTTATAGGTAATTGTGAGGATAAACTAGATTAGAATCACAGGAATTAATAAAAGTACTGCATATACCAAACAGGAAAAAAAATCATTCAACTATTCTATCATTCCACACATTAATGTTATCCCAAGAATGCATTCAACTCTCTTATATTGGTTTATATTTATTATTTATATCATCAATTCTTGCCCAACTCAGTGACTTTATTTCAGAGGCCTTTTGATTACAAGTCACCAATTCACAGCAATGAACTTCAGGTTATTGTTTAATTTAGGTGGTAGTGGAAAGTGTGGGGGAGGGAAATTGGGAAAATGTGATTTGTTTGGTTCTTAATTATTTCAGCAGGATTTGTCATGTTAATTGTCTAGAGTTGTTGGAGGGAATAACAAATACCTAGGAGCCACTCAGAGGTTAAAATAGTCATGTTTTGCCACTAGTTCTCCTCTAGCACTGAGATATCAACTCAAAGTAGCAAAATATGGTTTCAAATGCTTGATATATGAATGGAATTAAAAACTCAGTTTCAAAGTTTCCTAGCATCCTGACATCTTAGTAGTGGAATGATTCAAAGGACACACCAGTTTCTTGAAGGAAATGTTATTTTTGTTCATTTCCTTTCTCTCATCTTTGAGTGCTTTTTTGCATTACTTACCTCACAAATATTGACATCTATAAGGAAGATAATGCTGTCATTAGGGGCTTTTCCTCCTCCCCCTTCTAACAAATCTAATAAAAAATGGAAACCTATTTTGTTTTAAAAAACAAAGTGATATTTGAAGCAGAAAAGTAAAAAGAAGAGATAATTGCTGATTGGATGCAAACAATTATATTTAAGAAACAATGCCTTTCCATTTTAAAATAAGAAATAAAAGATAAATAGTTTGTTAGGAGTCAACTTTTCTACTCCAAAACATCCAAGGGAGAATGGACAGCTAATTTATAATTTCCTCCCACATCTTTCCAACAGCATATCAGTAATGATGCAGAGATATCAGCAGACGCTAATATTGCAATCTATTATTTTGTAGAAAGAGAAATATAGTTTCCACCAAAAAAAAGCAAACCTGAAATGGCAGGAGTTACGTAAGCTATAAAATGGACATAAACATTCAAGATGTTTCCTATTTCTTTTACAACATTGTAAAATATTTACAATATTGGTGTGTAAACACAACAGACATTGCTTTGAGCTATCTGCCATATGTCTATGAAGCAATCTTGGCATTTGGAACAAACATCACCTCTTCAAAAGCTCACAAGAAGAGGGTTTGATTTTGTTCTGAACTGTTGTTGCTGTGAATCAACATACAACTTGCAATCTATAAGTTATATATTCAAATTAGAAAGTTATGAACAGCTGCTTCCCAGCTAATAAATTAAGAGAAAAATCTGTTTTCATCCTTGCTGGTATTATTGCTCAATTTATTTAGTGTGGCAAGATAAATACTTCGTAGATGTATTTATCCGGTCATATTGTCAGAACATTATTTCTAAGAATTCTGAAATACAGAACTGAAAGAATAACAACTGTCCTCCTCCCATGGAAACTGATTCATATCAAAGCTCTCCTGAATTCCCTACTGCTTACCAAGGGAAATGTCATGCAATATTAAGCAGTTCATATTTATCTGCTGTCATTGCTGGATGCCTTTCTTACATACCAAAAGTGTAGTTCTAAGTAACTTGAAATCCTTCCCTAATTAACTCTCATTTAACAATCTTTCATATGTAGAATGCCAATCCCTTCCTGTTAAAGGGATGACTGCAAATGAAGGTTATGCAGTATTTAAATTATGGATCAATATTTATGGATTGCTATCATTTTCCAAAACTGAATGGCCCCAATGACATATTCTGAGTTGACAGATTCAACCTGCAGACTACTTAAATGAATGACTTAAAATTAAGGGACTGAAAGCTAAATCCAAAGGCTTTTCTGTTTTGTAGAAAGAGCACTTCTCTTGAAATCTCTGGCCAATATTCAGTCAAGCAAGTTCCACATGATGTATTTCTTCATAGAACAGATGTCATATTGTGAAAATTGTAACCGTATATTTCAGCAACTGGTGCATGAGACACAAATTTGAGATCTGGAACAAATTAAGAAATGTAACATATATATCATAGTTTAGCTTTACTGTCTTTGATTATGCTACATAGATCCCCCTTCAGTCATGATAGATGTGTGAAAATGACCTATTTCAAGAGATTTGTGAATCCTGTAAAAAGTCTGGAATGATCAGAGGTGCCTTATAAATTTTGCTACTCTGCTTCATTTGTGCTTACCAGAGCAGAGGAAGAAAGGATTATTGCCCTTAATAAGCGGGACTGCTCCAAGATCAGTGATGGCTATGACAACCATGAATATCAACATTGTCTGTCCTTCCAGGTAGGTCAGGTGCAACAGATGCTGAAAGGACTTTGAGAACTTGAGTTTTATTATTGTAGAGTATAAGAGCAGAATCCTGAAAGCCTGTCTGTTTTCCCCTGCCCCAATTATATCATATAAAATCGAGGCAATTATTTTGAGTCTCTCATACCTCCACCATTCCCAGGACTGAGATATTGTTTACTGTCTTTTTTTATTTGCTAAAGGATCTTGCATTTATTTACCAACATTGCCTCTGCCTTCTAGAACCTGGTTAACACTTGTCTAGCATAACAATTTCCTTTACAAAGTATAAGCTTTAATGAACTGTTTAATGAACCTTATTAGATGCTGTTCACAAAAGGTTGTGCTTCATAAGTAAACGTTAGTCTTACAAAGTGCTCTGGAACGCTTTCTGATGTTTAGCTACTAATGATTTACATTGTAATTCTCCTCCTCCCACCCCTCCCAAATTCAATGGTGTCCAGTTCTCTGAGACCACCTGGACAAGGCCCTGAAGTTTTCTTGACAAGATTTTTCAGAAGTGGTTTGCCCTTGCTGAGAGAAAGTTACTGGCCTAAGGCAACCCAGCTGGCTTTGTGCCTAATTTGGAGCTAGAACTCACGGTCTCCTTGATTGTAGCCTGATGCCTCAACTACGATACTTAACTGGCTTTTGCTTCATGTACTATGTTCAGGCAAATCTCTCTTGACATCTGCCAAGCTCCTTGCCCTACCTATCTCTTTTAAAGTAACTTTAAAGAAAAAGTGGACATGGGAAGTAAAGAAAAAGGTGAAATCCTGAATAGCTACGGTAAGTGTTAGCTTTTAGGATTATTTTATTTTCAAGGATGATATTGAGTTCCAAGGAGGTTTTATAAGCCATAGAAAATAAAAAGGACAAGAGGCTATAGCAGACTGTTTCATTCGGTATACCTTCTACTACTAGACAAAAATAAAAGATTGTTAATTGGGGTATACAAAGCATCCTGTAGGGTTAAAATGGTAATGGGGAGCAACTTGAATTTATTTTTTGGTAAATTGATATTTTCTGATGCCATACCCACAAATTTCAGTATGTTGTTGACATTTGAATTTATTCATCAACCCTCTCCCCACCCAGCAATTGTCTCTATTCTAGATGGCATTTCTTTAGTTTCTGCCAAAAGATGATGAAAATATTATAGCAAAAGTTAGAAGTTCTGCAAATACCATTTATTGATAATATTTTGGAATGATAATCATTCACAACTTATAACATAATTCAGTTGATATTTGGACATCCAAAATATATTCAACATAATATCAATTTTTACTGGTTAATATTACTTCCTAGAACACTAGGAATGCATACAGGTAGTCCTTGTTTAACAATTGATTCATTTAGTGATCATTTGCAATTATGACAGTGATTAAAAAGTAATTTTGAGGACAAGCCTCACATTTATACACAAGTGTGTTATAAGTGTGTAAAGCGAAGAAAAGTGGAAGTAAGATCATTACAGTCATAACCATTACTTCAGTTAATGATTATGCTGGGGTGGGAAACGATGGCCCTTTTATGACTTGTGGACTTCAACTCCCAGAATTCTTGAGCCAGCCATGTCCACAAGTTATAAAGGGGCCATCATTCCCCACCCCTGGATTAAGCTGCTGGTCCCAGTTGTGGGCAAGGATTACCTGTACAGCAATTTTCTATCTATGGTTGGCTTACCTGTATAGCGATTTTCTATCGATGGTTGGCTGACTAATAGAACTAAGATGGCAATATGCGAAACTGAGTCATATGGTACCTTCTCTGAAAATAAATGTCATTTCTATTTAGTTATTATTCTGACAGAATTCAGTTAAGACAAGATTTGCATGTTGGGACATTGTGGTATATATTTTACCATAATTTACCACAGTGTATATAGTCAGAGGCAGTTTCTGTTCTTGTATCTCCATAGAAATTGATTATTGCATTTTTTAATAATTCTTTTCTCCTTGGGCCTAAATTATTTTCTATAAATCATTGACCTTATTGTGCTTCCTGCTAGTGGATAAAATCCATTGTTTTGTGTAGCAAGTCAAATGATTTGTTTTCAAAACAGATACTCCTTCCCCTTTACTTTTTTTGGGAGGGTAATTTTATAATTGTCACAAACGATGTATAACAAAATGGACATACTGATTTTTAGAATAAGATTGCCTGTGTCTGAATAACAGACAGAGTTTGCTCCATAATTTACACTTACATAATTTAAAATTGAAATTATAAATTTTATATTTTACGGACTGTGTATTACAAGCAACTTTTGAAACCTGCTCAACTGTCCATTAAATAATAGATACAATGAGAAATATTTTCTTTCAAGGAATTTTAAATGCTCAGCAAATCTTGCCAAAGTGAGAAACATCTGCTGGTAGGGAAGCTAATATTGCAATTGTCTTGAAATTATTGTCTATCATTCCATCACAACTTCTTCTTAAGCACAACTTAAACTGGATGACTGGATACAGTGAAACCTGATTCCATTGTCTTTCAAGAGGGAGAATAAAATGTCAACAAAACCTTGAGTAAACATATTTTGTGCAAGTTTCATAAGATAAAAAAGTATTCAAATGCCATAGAGAATTTGCTTGCCAATTTGCCATTTTAAAAGTGAGTTGCAGACTTATCAGAGACCCTGAAGAAGAATGTACAAAGCTTTAATTTTTATTCAATGTTCCCTCTATAACTAAGGGCAAATATTTCCAATAGTAACGTTCAGTAATGATCTTTTATACTTTTGCAGTGATGCTATTCTAGAAAGCAGTCAGGGACCACGACAATTGTTAGTTTTGTAGGCCCTATCTGCAACTGAAAATTATTTGAAAAGAAATGGGAGAGGCAAAATGTTAAAAATTCTTGAATATCCTTCAGTCTTCAGCCCCTCAGAACACAAATTACAGTATACTGTATATCCAAAAGGAAGATGATTCTGATTTGAGATAGTTCCCCTACCATCACCCAACTTATCTGCCTCAATTATTGTATTATAAGGTAATATAAGACCACCCTTCTATTATAAAAGTAATTGGGGAAGGGGGAAAATAATTATTTCTTCTTGGTAACTATTTTTTAATCACAACCTTGTACACTATCTTGGAATAATTTCCAGTATACATACCAAGGTTTTATTGCAAATTAAAAATGTAGATGTTGCATTATTTGAAAATCTACCATCCTGACTATGCTTTCTCTAAAGAAACATGTTAGGGGACCTTTTTAAAAAAGAAACATATGCCAATTCTTGGTCCTATTTTTATATGTTTGTTTTTAAGATTCATATTCTCAACAAACAGAAATAGACTTCACAACTTAGACACTTAGATCTTCAAAAAGGAAAGCTCAGATGGTCCTGCTACAGTGGTATTTTATCCATAACATTTGTTCCTTTGGAAGGCAACAAGCTAACAGGTGCCAACAGATGAGCTGCTCTACTTGTGGTGAAAGGTATTCTGTGAAAAGGAGATTCATATTTCCTCATATTTCAATTAGAGCCTCATATACTCCTAACTGGAATTACAGGTCATAAAAGTCTTACCTATTTCTCTTTGTGTACAATAGATGCATTTAGACAAAGGCCTTTTGGGCTATCAGTCAAAAGGAGCTGTACAGCTATTTCATTTATTTCCCAAGTTTTTCCCAGAAAAGAAAAATTATAAAAAAAATTATAAAAGAAACAGTAGGAAAAGGATTTCACATGGAAGAAACTGGGACCTTTTGAAAAGTCCCTTGAATCAGGTCAGTCATACAATTAAAGAAGCTGAAGTTTTCTTCACTGAAATACCCAGCTTGAGTCACAGAACTCCTCCTGACAGGATGCTGTACACAAGAGAAACAAAAGCAGGAAGACATTTAAGTATTGTGAAAATTATGTATACCAGCATGTCTTAATAAGCTGCACAAATGTAGGGAAAAATATTTTACTGATTTCTTTTTTATTACTTCAGCAAATAGATTGAACGTTATTCAAAAACTTTAATTTTTATAACAGAGCAATGTGTCAAAAGGCCTTTTTTTCAGACAGAAATTTTTCATTCATAGATTTTTAATTTTTCTTGGTTTTTACCTTAAACATGTATCTCGTAATGGCTGTAGAAAAAATTCAAAATAAATTATTGCAACAAAAGTAGCCGAAGGAGAACAATCTCATTTCAAAACAGATTTTTATTCCATATTTTTCCTGAAATATCCTTAAATTCCTGTGCGCCCCCTTTCATTGTGGTACAAACTTTCAAGATTGGTCTTAGTAGATATTATCACAGGAATTAATCTGAGAAACAGTTTCATTATTATGTTAAATGAAGTATATTGAATGTTGAAAGAATACACCTGTTTATAGAAAGGGTGGGTACTCTGAAACCCAGATTCACAACTTTTTTATGCCCTGTTTTCAGGCATCTATTGGCCAAAATCAAACATCACAAACTAGAACATTATAACCAGCATTCAAAAATATTCAAAAAAAGGTCAGGACTTGACAAGGTTATATATGGCACCAACACAGCAATTTCCATTTCAATGTTAAAATACTCTCCTGGGAATAAATTAGAGTACAATCCACCCATTAGTCATAAAAAAAATGAACAGTAGTGCAAAAGAAGCCAATTTTCTCCTTGGCCTTCATCTGAAGTCAAAGCACTTCTAAAATAAATTTATCCCACAATGTCACCCATTGTTATAGGAAAGGACTTCTCCCAGCTCCGGCAGCACCCTGGTTCTCTCTCTCATGCACACAGAGATGTACATAACAAGCAAAGGACATCATCCACTTTGGTGGGTCCAGCATATCTGTTTTGGCTCAGGGATGGAATCAGCCTTTCCAAATAGACCAGACAGGAAATGTGATCAGATAAATTAATTTTACATTATTGTAAAACTACATTAACAGAATCTTGCAAGTCTGAAAGCCATCTCCCTTATAGCCTGAGAAACTTAGGGACAGTACCTTCTGAGCCTTTTGACCCACTAACTTTCCAGTTGTTCTTATCTGACTATACCCTGGGCAGCATCTCTTCACCCTGTCTGCTAAGGTCATATATCATTATAGATTGATGCTGAACCTCTTTGCTGCCACCCTGAAAATCTGCCATTCTGGGTGGCCTTGGGACTCCCGTTGGTTGAGGGGACTTGTATTTCGCCTATGCAACCCCTGCTGCATAGAAGCTAAGGGGGTGCTGATTTCCCCAGAGATACAATATTAGACCTGTAATCCTTCCAGAGTCATTGATTGAGATGGTGGCTATAGAAATTGAATAGATAAATATTCCGAGCATTCTTAAGGGAGAAACCGAATGATTTTGCACCTCTTCTCTTGGTGGCTCAGGGATCCAAGAGGGGACTTCCTCCCCACCCCATAACAGGTGCAGGTAAGGAGTGATCAGATCTATTCCAGCTGCAAACCTAAGTCAGATGAAGAAGGAAGGCCTGCTTTTCTCCCACTTTATCTTCGGCAACCACCTTGGATCTAGCCTTAACCGTGACATTTGATCTTCCCTCAAAGGACATTTTTGAAATGTTGATTTTGAAATCAAGGAGCTACCAAGAAACCCCCCACCCCACCCCACCCCACCAACCTGTCAACATTGGCAGCTCACCTATATAAGCAGGGAGCAAACCCTACATTCACTGATGGCGTTACCTAATGGGGTAATGAAAGGTCTGCAAGCATTATAACCCAGCTCAAAGGAGCACCAAGGACTTCCACGGTTCAGCCCTGAGCTACAGATCTTCTCTTCCAACAGACCCATCTCTCAGCCTCAAGGAGCCACGGGGGACCCGGGGCCTCGGCCAACTGCCGAAGAAAACAAACGGGCTGCGCGCAAACTGCCAGGAGGTAAATTATTCAAACCAGGAAGGGAAGGCAGCCAACCAAGGACCTGGACGGAGTAACTCTTCCCTTGCTACGGCTCCTCAGCCCAGCGCGCGGAGGAGGGCAGGCGGGCGGAGAGGGAAGCAAACGTCGAGGATGAGGTCTGCGGCATCGCAGAGATGGCGGAACCGAGTTGAGGGAGTCGGCCTGGTCTTCCCTCCCGCCCTTTGACTTCCCTTCCACCCAGCCCGCACCTCCAGGGCGCAGCAGCGAAAGGGTTAAACGATCGAAGGGCTGCGGGCGGGGGAGGCGGCCGGCTGTCAGGAAGGAGCATGTGCAGTTTGCAGTGCAACCGCATCCACGCTATGGGTCCACTTCATTGGCACAGTTGATCTTCGGCCGCGGCGGCGACGGCGCAAAGAGCGGCTACAAAAGGAACGGCTGCCGGCTCCGATCCGTCCATGGAGCTGAGGCGGATGAAGCGCTGCTGAGCGGATCCCAGCCGCGCCGCTGCGGTGAGTAGGCACCTGCGCCGGGCGGCCCTCCTTGCGTCCCGGGTAGGTGCATCCGCAGAGGCCTCCTCCTCCTCCTCCTCCTCCCTGCAACGGGTGCGGGTCGCAGATGCTCGGAGGCGGAGAACCAGGGCGACCGCGGTTTGCGCGCCCCCTTTGACCCGCTGCAACTCGCAGCCCCGGGTCAGTTCCGCGGGGATCCGCGCGAGAGGAAGAGAGCGCAGCCCGTAACAAAGCGAGGAGGCGCTTAAGAGAAGCGGAAGGCAAACGGGCGGTTTTCCTCGGCTGCCCTTCTTTAGCCGGATCCTGCGCCTTAAATCGCTCCCCAACCTCTCATCTTCCTGCCTCGGTTCCCGGCTTCCGATCCGCCACGCCCCCCGACGGCCTGGGAAGGATGCTGAGCTGCCGTGGTGGGCTTGGCCTGGAGCGGGCTCGGAGGAGTTCGGCCCGAGGCTTCTTGGCGCGAGCCCTTTCTCTTTTTTGGCCCCCGCGGGAGCCGCGAAGCCGCCGCGCGTCCACTGCGCTCGGCCGGGAGGGGGAAAGCGACGCCGGGGTAGCAACTTGCGAGCTTTGCATCGCGCCTGGGTATTTCTTGCCCGTCTCCCTCCTCTGAAAGGGTCTACTTGAACTCTCCACTTACCTCGCAACCTTCCCAGGCGGCGTGGCCACCTCCCGCTGCTTGTGGGAGTGTATTCCAACTGCTAAATCGGGCTTCTTCCTCAGATTATCTTCTCCTCTGTTTCCCCTGTCATGTATTCGACTTCAGCTCTCCAAATTCTGAAGAGCCCCAAATAGGGAAGGATGTGCCTTCCAGCTCTCAAGATCGGTACTTCTGATCCTACTCTTCTTGTCCCAGCGTGATTATCTGTTTATAAAACTCCTTAAAAAAAAAAAAAAAAAGCATTGGGCGCATTGATTTTTATGTCAGTCCTGTGAGACTGTCTGGCAAATGGTTATTCCATTTATTTTAAATTTTGTAAATGGGAAGCTGAGGCTAGAGGAGGAAGATAGGAAGTGACTCTTGAAGCACATTTAAGCATTGTTCTCTCTTAAAACTCACAAGCTTTTTGCAAGGTTTATTTCCTCAGTATATAGCTCACATGGTGTATGACTCCTATCTAGTCTGCCCACTTTGACAGCTAAGGAAATAGTTAAGTGTCTCTTTATATCTATAAAGACATATGTCCCCCACATAATTCAGTTAGTAGTCTCCAAGGTGCCATTATACTTTTAATGGATTTTGGGGTTACAGAACATGGAGTTTCATCTCTGAAGTCAGTCATGGTTCTCCTTGTTAACTCCTACAGCAAAATTTATTAGATTGTTCAGAAACATCTGTTGAGTCCTTGAATGTTTAGGGAAAACTCTTCCAACGTGATCCCCACCAAAGTGATGGATTATGCCTGGCGCTCCATAACCAGCATGCTTTGGTAAGCTCTCCAGAGATTATATGAATGGTAGTGTAATGTATCTTGGGTGCCAGTTATAAGGAGGCTCCTGAAGACAGAGATTTCTGTACATACTGTGAGTAGAAATTCTTACCCCAGGGATGAGGGGATGTAAATTAAGTGCACTTGGTGTGGGTATATTGTGATGTGTAAGATGGTAGGTTTGATCTAACATCTTGCACCTCATTGTAACAATGTGTATTTATATAATCAGTAACAATATTTATTTATGTAACCAACTGGATCATTGCATTCAATATTGTGTTTAGGGGATGTTAAAACATGACAGTGCTGATCACTGTGGAAATCATTAAATAATATATGACACAGCCTCTGTAAGCTGTGTTCTTTTTATCATTAGCAGTATTGTTTTCATAACATACCCAAAGCCAGGAAGTTTTTCCTCATTTGCTGTGATCAGTAAAACAAAAGTGTATCTTCCTTTTAAAAGTTTAAACTGGAAAATACCTTTGCGGACTAAACTGGAGTGAACAGAGAAGTGTTACTTTTCCTGTTCTTCCCAGTTAATTATTTCTAAAGGGGAAAACATCACTAAAGGTGTATCAGCATCCCACAGAAAAATGTATTTTTATTCTGTGACTAATAATTTTGTGCTGAAACCCGTTGGACTATATCGATTGAAACAGCCAAGGTTTTAATAGTGATGATAATCTCCAGCACTGGGGAATAAACAGAACCTTGGGCGAGAGACTGAATGTCCTTCCAGTTGAAATAACCTTCTAACCCTATGAAACTGTTGCATTTTTATGAGCCATTAACTTAATAAATGTCCAATTCCAAGACAAAAGTTTTCTAAGTAAACTGGAAAACTTAAATACAGCAAATTGTACAGCGTGATAATTTTATTTTCTTCAGAAAATTTTATTTATGCAAAAAGAAGAAACTTAAATTAGGCCATCATATTTCCTTATTGGAAGCATAATTGATTCCGTTACTGTTTCTCATAGAGAGAGATATTGCAACTGAATGCCCAACCTTAGGAAATAATTTTAAGCCATATGACTTAGCTTATGAGGTTTAAATAGCTACAGACCACACATATTGAAGTCTGTTTGTTATAGCTGGGAAATGCAGAAAGGTATTTTTTAAAAAATAATATGAAATTTATGGAGCACTAGATTAAGTAGTTATTACTATATTGTCTAATTCTGTTCTTTTTCTTTTCATTATTTATTTTTTTGCCCATGATTCTAAACAGAACTCTGATTGTATTTAGTCATCTACGCAAGCACAATTTTGATTTTATGTTGTGGTATACTGTACTTCTTTGGAAAAACTATTGGTGATCTAATTTGCTTGAAATCTAGAAAAAAAAAATCCTTAACTGTAGAAATTTGTGTGCCACAAGGCAATATTTTTCTACACTGAAAAAGAAAAAAGTGATGTTAACATTGGATTAATTCCATAGAATCTATGATGTAGTTCTTGCTTTCCACATATTTTAAATAATAAAAAGACTGGTTGTTATGTATGACAGAAAGAACAAGTAGAATGGATGGTTATGTTTGAGACAGGAATTTGGGGAGAAAATCATTAGATTCCAGTAACTGAATAGTGTATAAAATATATGTGGGTGCTGATCCAACCACACTGAACCTTTTTAGCAGAAGGTATTAATATATTCTTAATTTCATTCTGGCTGGAGAGCACCTACCTTAATTTCTAGGACTAGCTCTAAAATGTTGGGTTATAACCATAGAGTTGAGAAATAACAGTTTGAAATTTTTAAGAAGTGTCACATTGTTAATACAACTCACTGCCTACTAGAAGAACACATGATGTAATCCTAGAAGTAGGAGAGGTTTATAATGGCTGAATTGCAGAACTTCGGAAGTCTGTTTATAGATGCACAATAAATGTATTTTAAAGTAAAAAAAAAAAAAGCCTATCAGGGATTTTTTGTTGTTATCCTTTATTGAGAAAATTGGGATGGAGGAGCAGAGTAATCAAAATGATAGACTTTCTTGAAAATATTGCTAAAAAGCAAGGATAAATACATATTAAAACAAACAAAGGGCAAAATACACATAAGGACAAAATATGAGGGCTATCCACAAAATAGATTACGTTTTGCAATAGAAAAAAAAACAAAGTGTAGGAAAAAAAATTATTATGTACACTTGAAAGTGACACTAAAATACTACTTTTCAACATATTCACCAAACAAATTGAGGCACTTATAACATAGCAATGAACAAGCTTTGTAATTCCATTGTCATAAAATTCAGCCGCCTGAGACTTGAGCCAGTCAATGGAATGCATTGAATG
>JAEANM010002494.1:0-24428 GCA_017656035.1 Myanophis thanlyinensis | reverse complement strand
TCTTTCTTTCTTTCTTTCTTTCTTAATTCTTCTCCTTGAATCTGCTCAATTTTCACTGGGCTCTTCAGTGTGTAGAGGAAGTTTTCTGTATTTTTGCAAACTTTGTGATTATAGTAATGGAAACTATGCACAGATATCCACTCCAGGCCAAACAAGACAATTAATCATCTTTAAGTGATCATTAAGGTAAAGGTAAAGGTTCCCCTCGCACATATATACTAGTCATTCCCAGCTCTAGGGGCAGTGCTCATCTCCATTTCTAAGCCAAAGAGCCAGCGCTGTCTGATGACAATTCCATGGTCATGTGGCTGGCCGGCATGGTTAAACACCAAAGGTGCACAGAGTGCCGTTACCTTCTCACCAAAGTGGTCCCTATTTTTTCTACTTGCATTTTTTACATGCTGTTGAACTGCTAGCTTGACAGCAGCTAGGGAAAATAACGGGAGCTCATTCCGTTACATAGTGCTAGGGATTCAAACCGCTGAACTGCCGACCTTTTTGATTGACAAGCTCAGCGTCTTAGCCACTGAGCCACTGCATCCCCTAAGTGATTGTTAAAAGCCCTCAAATATAAGGATAGAATCAAAATCGTCTATTGTTTCCTCCAAGTTTCTCTTTAACCAGTCCCATTTCTTTAAGGAATTAATCATGATTCAATGCCATCCTTCTGGAGAAGTTGTTCCATAATTCTATTTATTACCACTGAGAAAAATTCCATTCTCTGGATAGCTGTTCATTTATGTGAAGGAACTTAAGTTCTGGAAATGATCTGATATACAGGTATATACCAATGAGAGTGGATATTCCACTTGTAATTGAACACAGAAACAAACTCATGGCCATTGGACAACCTTAAACAAGTCAAAACATGAACATTTTCCTGTGACTACATCAGTATAACATTGCACCTACAAACACAAAATCAGAGTTAGAGAGGAGCTTCTGAGTCTTCAAGATGAATTGCTTGATCCAAACCAGATCTTTAGTATGCTCAATCTCTCCTGAAAAACCTCAGTAAGGAGGAGCACTCTGGATATTGTTTTGAAGGCTGCCATATATAACCAAGCTATACTAATAGAGAAGTTCAAAGGGAAAAAGCTATAGCTCAGTGACTCAACACAGCTCTGTATGTATGTGTGTGTGTGTAAAAGATTCTAGACCCAGTCTCTGGAATTTCCAGAGAAAGATCTCCATCCATCTCCATCTGTAGATTCGCTATCAGTTAATATTGATGATGCTAAGATTGACCACTTGCATATCTCTGAATATGGCAGTCTTTTTATAATTAATTATATTTGAAATATTGAAATATGGTTTAAATATTTTGAACAGACAATAGACAGTGGATTTATGAAAAAGGGTCCAAGTGAAATATTTCCATCATATGGAACAATTTGCTTAAACAGTTATTTTTTAATCTGAAGTTTAGTCTGGGTGTGTTTTTGATAGAACTAGAAACAATTGTAGTGTTTCAGAAAATATTAATTTTTTTACTGCTCTTTTTTCCAGTATCTGTACAAGGACAGCTGGGAGAAACATAAGGCTACTGGCTACAGTTTGCCTCCTGACAGTGTGCCATTTCGTCATGCCAAGCATTCTGATAATGTCCAAAGTGAGGTAAAAATCTTTCAACCTTTCAAAAATCTCACAGATTTCAGGTATTGGCCATACTCATCCTTCATAATATTGCGAAGCCTGTCAAAGCCCATCCAATTTCTCATTGCAATGACCCAGTCAGGTTTATAATTTCAGGGTCCCATGTTCTTTGTAAGTATGCAATTGCACACATATTTTTCGTAATTTTTTCAGAAAATGAGGACAGTAAAAAATACTTCACAAGTTAGAAGAAGTAAAGATTCGATGCTGATATTTACGCCTATGTGTTTTCTCCTCTTTAGCTAAAATATAAGGCAGATTATGTCATCCAAAGAGGCCACTATGTTGGAGTCCATAATATGAGAGAGGATCCAAAACTGGTGTGGTTTGAGCATGCTGGCAAGATTCAGAATGACAGGTTATACAAAGAATCCTATCACAAAACCAAGTCCCACGTTCACATACCCCCAGATATACGCTCGGTGATTGCAGCTAAAGACTGTCAGCATATTGTCAGTGAAATTCCATATCGTCATTATCTTCATGAATGGACGTGTCACCCTGACCAAAATGACTGCATCCAGGCAAAGAAAGCCTATGACCTTCAAAGTGATGTAAGTAATAATAAAGTAATTTTTACCTTTTTATTATTTATTCAGATTTGTTATAGCCTCCCAACTCCAGTTTTACTGAAGTTACAAGCTAGATATGAAAGCATAGCTAAGACAAAGATCTAGAAAAACAAATCATATATAATAGTTTATTAATGTTTACAGAACCTTTATAAATCTGATCTTGAATGGCTCCGTGGCTGTGGCTGGATTCCATTAGATTCGGTGGATCATCGGAGAGTAAAGAATGCTCAGGAATTAATAAACAAGGTAAACTATTGTTTTGTACATTCATAGCAGCATTCTAGATTTCTCCCAGAAGATAATTATGATTATGTCATGCTTTTCTACAGAGAATCTACACAAAGGAAGCCATTGATAATTTTGACCATTTCACATCCGTTGAAGACACCCCAGATGTGGTTTTGGCAAAGGCAAACTCAATCATGCAGAGTGACGTAAGCATTCTTTAAAACAGAATGGTTGCAGAAAGTGTCAATGTATGTGTGTCCCTGTGTGAGAATCTATATTTTAAGATGCCATACTATAAGTTTGTCATTGTTTTGCTTAATCATTGTTTCTACAGTAGTGTTAATTATTCAGTAGACTGAGGGTTAAATTAATATACTATTCTATAATGCAATATTATTTTTTAACAAAACCTTCAATATTAGGGGAGTTATATATACAGTAGCATGAATGCTTTACAATGTTTTAAAAATGTAATCCATGTTTGAGACCAAAATAGCTGTGTGAAGTCTGTGTTGATGACGGAATCCCTAACAACAATTTGGTCTATAGCTTTAGTGTCTTTCATCCAGAAAAGAAATATGCATATAAAGAAGCAGTGATATTTTATAAACTTCTAAAAATTAGAACAAGTTTTCTATATTGCTCTAAAATGGTTTATCATTCTAGACAGTCAACTTATCAAGTTAGACTTAAACTCAACCTGATGTCTGAAATTTTTGCCTTGCCTTTCATTTTTCTGTTTAGCTGAAATACAAAGAAACCTTTAACCTTCAAAAAGGCCAGTACATTGGTTCTGATGACACACCAGCCCTAAGTCATTCCAGAGAGATGGCAAAACTCTACAGTGATGTAAGTTATCTTGTATTTCATATCATATAAATTTAAGATCTCTTGTATTACTAGGAAGAAATTTAATTTGGGGAAATATATTTTGATGTACAGTACATGCCCGTCGGAACTTCACTTTCTGTTGTATTCTGCATCCCACACTCTGTCTTTTATTTGCAATTATTTTCACAATTTAAAATATGAAATATTATTCATTGATGCTATTTAAATTTACAGTTTAGATAAAATCAATGAGTAATATATTTTATGGGCTGGAATAAATTTTGTTCATGTTAACTGTGCAAATATACTGCTGTGTGCCTTTTCCTTCTTCAAATTAGTTAGTTTATTGATTAGCCCTTAGGCCATATCAAAGTGCAGAGTTCCAGACACAAATGATTTTAGTAAAATCTGATAAAAACAGTTTAAAACGGAATTAGATAAAATAAAATTTAAAATGAAATTGGAATAAAATACGATTTGAAATGAAATTGGAATAAAATACAGTGATTTAATTAATATATCCTTCTTCAAATGATTATCTAGCTTTCAAATAATTATTAATCGTGATAGATCTAAAGAATCTGCAGGCCAAAGATAGAGAAAACGAGCTGTACAATAGAGTTATTGACAGATGAATCAAAGGAAATTGATTTTGTCAAGGATGAAGTCTTCAGCAGAAGAATTTATCTTGAAGAAAACTTGATATTACACAGTACTCCCCCCCCCAAAAAAAAAAAATAATAATGAAAGAATGGATTTGCCTACAGGCATACAAAATAGGAGAATGTACACTGAGACTCTGGGCCTATTGTGGCTCTTGAACTAATTTCTGTACAACTTTTGGATTCCTCTTCAATCATGGCAGAAAATTCCTTCCATTCTAACGGAAAAAGAATATACAGGTAGTCCTTGATTTATGACCACAATTGAACCCAAAATTTCTGTTGTTAATTGAGACATTTATTAAGCAAGTTTTGCCCCGTTTTATGACCTTTCTTGCCAGTTGAATAAACCACTGCAGTTGTTAAGTTAGTAACATGGTTGTTAAGTGAATTTGGCTTCCCCATTTTCCATAGGCAATACGGACACTAAACCAGAAACCACAAGAACACTCAGAACTATAACAGGAACCATGACTCTACCTCATTCCCCCTTCCCCCTTCCCAACTTATTTCCTACCCTACCCTCCCATTTTGCCTTAACTTACTCGCGGTTGCGTAAACATTTCACTGCGTATCGTACCATGTATGATTGTGTATGAGACCAATAAAATTTAAATTTGAATTTGAAAAGTTGCTTGTCCGAAGGTCACAAAAGATGATCATGTGACCCCAGGAAACTGCAAATGTCATAAATAGGAGTCGCCAAGCAGTTGAATTTTGATTGTGTAACCATGGGGATGCTAAGTGTCAAAAACGGTCATAAATCACATTTTTCAGTCCCATTGTAACGTTAAATGGTCTCTAAACAAACTGTTGTAAGTCAAAGATTACCTCTGCATAACTGTAGGATAAGCTGTAGTATATCAGAGAGTGAGAAAAGGAGAAGTAGGATGAGACAGAGAGAAATTACATTCCCACTAAAGACAGTGAATTTTTTTTTAAATGTGGGGCACCCACCCATTTTGCATTAGCATCCCTCCTATTGCAGGCTGGTGTTTTAAACCGGGAAAAGGACCCTGCTGTTGCCTTAAGACAGGGGAGGGGAAGGATGGGCCCTTGACGACTTGTGGACTTCAACTCCCAGAATTCCTAAGCCCGGATGGCTGATTCAGGAATTCTGGGATTTGAAGTCCACACATCATAAAAGGGCCATCCTTCCCTACCCCTGCTTTAGAGGCACTTGCATTCTGATTCTTTTAAACTTAGTTCACTAAATCTAATCTGCCATTTTGGTCCCTTCTAGTACGTGTACAAGGATGCTTGGGAATCAAAGAAGGCTTATGGTTACACTTTGCCTCCAGACTACATCCCAATTGTTGGCGCCAAACATGCCGATTATATTAACAGCCAGGTCTGTATGAATTTTCTTTCGATTATTGCTTTTGTGAGATTTTTTATTTTTGAAAAATATACATCTAACACTTTCTTTATTCGTCCTTTTCAGCTCAAATATAAAGCAATATATGAGAAGCTAAAGGGCCATTATCTGGCGGGGAAACATAAAAAAGACTTCCCAAGTGTGCTCCATTGTCTGGCTTTCCAAAAGATGCGGAGTGCGGTAAGGAATTATTTGTGTTTTTTCTTGGATGGTAATTCTCCCAGGAATTATAGCAAGGAAGCTGAATAGAGGTAGTACTCAATTTATGACCACAATTGAGTCCAAAATTTCTGCTGTTAAAGTGAAACATTTGTAAAGTGCATTTTGTCCCATTTTACGACTTTTCTTGACACAGTTGTTAAGTGAATCATTGCAGCTGTCAGGGCTGCCTCTGTCCATTTCCTAGGAAAGAAAAACCTCAGCGCCATAGATTTAGAGAAAAGTACTTTTACTAGGAATGAACCGAAAGCAAGAAATTCCAGGCAAGCTCTGAGGCAAAGCATGTGAAAACAGCAACTTGAAACAAAATGTACAGCCCAGCCCCCTTGTAGCTAGGCAACCAGAGGCTACTGCATACCAGAGCTATCAGAAATGGCCTTGGAGAGATAAGCGAAATCCAGGTGTAGTTGCAAAGCTGCAATGATTCAAATTCTCCACTAATCCCTCCCCCCTTTTCTATGGCAGCAAGCAGCAGGCTAGCTGACATTAGTTGATAAGTTAGCAATCCAGTTGTTAAGCGAATCTGGCTTCCCCATTGACTTTGCTTGTCAGAAGGTCACAAAAGGTGACCACATGACCCTGGGACACAGCAATGGTCATAAATATGAACCAGTTGCGAAACATTTGAATTTTTGCTCACATGATCATGCTGCCAAGGTTGTACCTGTGAGAACCGGTCATAAGTCACATTTTTCAGTGCCATTGTAACTTTGAACGGTCACTAAATGAACTGTTGTAAGTTGAGGACTACCTGTAATATAAAGAGAGGAAAATGTGTCTGATGATTGGGGATGAGGGTGAGATCTTGGAAGACAACGAATGTGTGCTGATGTTGTGTTAACCATGCTGCTCATTTCTTCGGAACAGTTCTGAATCTGACTTTGGCGACAGATTGTTACATGTTGTCTGTTTTTGATGGAGCCCAGGTCCCAAATCCTGTTTATTTTACTCATCTTTTCCACTTCTGTCTTGTTTTCCAGTTGGCCTACAGGAAAAATTATGAAGACACCAAGGCACACATTCATATCCCAAGTGACATGATCAACCATGTGCTGGCTAAGAAATGTCAGTATATCCTCAGTGACATTGAATACCGAACCCACCTGCACCAGTGGAACTGTTCCCCCGAAGAGAATGACGTGGTGCTGGCTAGAAAGGCTCAGGAGATTCTGAGTGATGTAAGTAACAGTTTGGTCCCACATTCCCTGAGAGATGCTTCGTTTATTGCAACTCAGTAATCAAGCTTTGTGTCAGAACCCAGAGCTTTTGCTTTATATGCTGGCATAGAACATGTATGACCATGGGCTTCCTTCATGGGCTTTCATTGGATATCCTAAAGGTGCTTTTTCAAGAGGCAGCTGGACTTTCTTGTTGTTTCTTTGAAGTCGTTTAGCTTCTCATCCAAGAAGCTTCTTCAGCTCTGATTGCATGGTGGGGAATGGAAGGATTTATATTCCTTGCAGACAACTGGCCATCTGCATTTTTTAGAGAGTCATTGAGGCTGCTTGGAGGTTTAGCTGTATATCCTCAGGGTCACCTGAGTGGTGCAAATGGATATGGAGCCTTCTTGGAACTGCTGAAAGGTCTGTGATGTGGAGCTGTGCTTTCTGTGGGGGAAAAACATCCTGCAAAAAGCACAACTGCACAACACACTCCTTTCAGCAGTTCCCTGAAGGCTCCACATGCATTTGTACTACTCAGGTGGCCCTCAGGACACAGACAAACCTCCAAGTGGCCTCAACGACTGTATAAAAGAATGCAAATGACCAGTTGACGTCAAGAAATATAAAGCTTCTTGGGTGAGAAGCGAAATAACTTCAAAGAAAAAACAAGAAAGTCCAGTTGCCTCTTGAAAAAGTATCTTTGGGACAACCATGACTGGGATGACTGAAAATCTCCATAGAATTTCATTGGATAGTACTAATTGTCCCCAAAAGCAAGACTTCCTTAAACTGAAAGTGATAAAAATCCTAAATTGAAATGGCCATTGATGGGGAATTCTGTAGATTGTAATCCAACAATGCTTTGAGAACCACTACATCTCTGTTTTAAATCCACCATAACATAACCAGATATAATGACTAAAAATTATTTTTTTAAAAGTAGGAATTGTTAGTAATGTAAACTATTGTTGGGTAGACAATATATAAACTAAGATTGTTACCTTACCTTTAAGTGCAGTAAACTTTAAGGAAAGTGTGATTGGCTGCAACTTCAATCAAGCAGCAATAAAAAGGAGCTAGAATCACTTGTAGATGTGGGTTACTGGATGTGGGTTGTTGGTTACTGAATGCAGGGTGTTTGTTACTGAAGAAGCCTTGTGTTAACCAGCATGTATACTGTGAGTTTTGCTACTGTTTGCAATCTCTGTGTATCGAACTGTATATTTGTTACTGGACTTTGAGTATTGGATTATCCCTGAACTGAACTGTTTGATGACTGACTGACTTGACTGCGAATGAATCCGGACTGACTGATGGACATTGCTAAACCTCTATTTTACAAGAAAGTAAAAACCTATATTTTTCTACTCAGTGTCTCTGTATCTTGGTTTATGTATTTTACCACACCACTCTCACAACGTTATGCTGTGTAGTCGTTCTCCAAACGGGGGACTACCCTTAACAGGAATGATATCAAGAAGAAGCTCAGAAAGACAGTCACATGCTCTGTGCTCAGATTTGCATTAGATAATTCAAATCTAATGTTTTGAATGTTCCTCTTTTTTGTAAAATTTGCCCTGGAGTCAAACTGTAAGCTTACTGAAGGTATCTGTTTGATATGCAAAGGATGATAAGAGACATTTTATGTTTTCTTTATTATTTCCTCTCTAACTATAGGTGGTATACAAAGACGATTTGACATGGCTGAAGGGAATTGGATGCTACGTGTGGGACACTCCTCAAATCCTGCATGCCAAGAAGTCTTATGACCTTCAGAGCCAAGTAAGAAGAAGCATGAATTATATTTGGGAGGCATATTTAGTTATTCAGTTCAGGCATGCATCCATAGATCCACTGAGGAATATTAGGTAGCACAGTTAGGAAACAGGGTTTTTTTTTCTTTTAAATGCCAGAAAGCTGCTATGAATCACAATGAATCATTTTGCACTTTGATTCAGGTGTCTCTGAGGATACAGATAAACTCCCAAGTGGCCTCAACGATTCTCAGAGTGCTTATGCCCAGATGCCCGCAATATAAATCCTTCTATTTCCCACTGTTCAGTTAGAATCGAAGAAGCTTCTTGGACGAGAAGTGAAATGTTTTCAAGGGGAAAAAAAACAAAACCAACCAAGAAAGTCCAGTTGCCTTTTGGAAAAGCACCTTTGGGATGATCTGAATGACAACTCTTTTACTGCCTGATTTCGCTTCATTAAATGTTTTGTGAGAATCAGGACAATATGAGTTGCTTACAGTCATGGCTTGCTATGCTTGAGCACAGCCGAGTTAAGGCATCTTTATTTATAGAATTACTTTCCTTTGTGGGGTGAAAATACAGGCGTAAATAAATGCAAGGATAGTGTCTCACTTTCTGGGAACAAAGGAAACCTTTCTATTTTACACCAAAAAGGACTTTAGTAGACATATAGTTCTGCAATATTTTTTTAAAAAAACCAAACTGCTGTATATTACAGAGACTCATAATACATGAACTTCAGAAATATAATCTCATAGGTTGTGCACATGATTACTGAAGAACTAAGCCCTAATACTTTTTTTGCCTTGATTTTACAGCTGAAATACACAAAACAAGGAAAGGACAATTTACCGAACTATGGTGTGGTTATGGACACTCCAGTTTATGTAACTGCCGTTCAGAGTGGTCTCAATGCTAGTGAGGTGAGTCATTCTCCTTTTTTGCTTAGATTTATTCCTTATTTTCTTTTTTCTGTAATTCGTAGGAAGAGATTGAATGACTGTAACTCACTTTTATTACAGCTGAGATATAAAGAACAATACCATAAAACAAAGGACAAATATACCACAGTACTGAAAACAGCAGATCATGATAGGATCCAGAATCTCAAGCACCTCTTCAGTAATGTGAGTATTTTTTTCTTTTTAATGCTATTCTGGAGTTATGATAGTACGCTAGTACAGACAGTATATCAAACAGCATGCATGCTAATGAATATAAAATGGTTCAAGTTCTGCCAAGTCTAGAAGCCTCTTGAAATTACTTTTTGTGCACACTTAAGGAAAACAGATGTTGGCTCACTGCTGCTCTGATAGCTTCTTATACCAATATATATAACGGCCAAAGTCAGAATGTGAGGTTTACTTAGTTTTGACTTCTCTCCTTACTTAGGCTGGCTCATCTACGATGAATCTGTCAGGTCCAGCCTCTCCTCCTCATTCAAGAAAGTAAAAACTCTTGAAACTGTAAAGGAACCTTTTATTGAATGGGAGTGATAGCAAGACAAAAGAAAGCAGACTCTGAGTTCCCCTCAGGCAATACAATTAGGATAAAGGAATTAGAAACCCCTTCCTTCAGTCCTATGTGGATTCAGCCAATCTGCAGGTGTGGAGATGTTATTGTAATGGCTGTCCTGAGAACGTGATAAGCGAGCATTCTCAGGGTCATCTTCTGCTGCTTTCTGAATGATACAACCCACATGGCCCTCCCTCCCTCCCCTTACATTCCCCAAAAGGTGAGAAAATCTCAGGGCGCCTGGGTGCCAGGATAAAGGTTATACAGTGAAAGATTACATAGTGTGAGAAGGTGAGGAAGAAAGCAATAAACCAAGATCCCCCTTCCCCAGAAGAACGGCAGAATCAAGATAGGGATCTGACAGATTCATAGATGGGAGTGGTGTGGTATTCCTTTCATTTCCAACCAACTCAAGAAGATTAAGAGGAGATAAAATTATATGTGAAGGAATCTGTAGTTCTGGGTTACATCCTGTATAAGATTGATAGGGAGTTGTATGTTAATCACTAACATATTTTGCTTTGTTGCCATCATTGGCAAGAATGCTAAAGCAGATCCAAACCTTTGTTCTATTGAAAAAGCCAAAGATATTCTATACTTTCCTACCATTTACAAGTATTCCTTGATTTACGACCACAACTGAGCCAAAAATTCTTTTGGTAAACAAGACAGTCGTTAAGTGAGTCTTGCTTCATTTTATGACCTTTCTTGCCACCGTTGTTAAGTGAATCACTGCAGTTGTTAAGTTAGTAACAGCTTTGTTAAATGAACCTAGCTTCCCCGTTGACATTGCTTGTCAGACGGTTACAAAAGGTGATCACATGACCCCTGGGACACTGCAACTGTCATAAATACATGCCAGTTGCCAAGTGTTCAAATTTTGATCATGTGATCATGAGGATGCTGCAATGGTCGTAAGTGTGAAAAATGGTCGTGTCCCTTTTTTCATCGTAACTTTAAATGGTCACTAAGCGAATGGTTGTTGTAAGTCGGTTTATTCATGTCAGAAGCATTACAATTAAAATAAGGCATACTGTATGACATAGAAGTTAAAATATAAATATGGTTGTAAGTGGAGGACTGTTCTACACTGTTCTACACTGCTGTTTCATAGATTTTTGTCTTAAATATAGATATAACTTTTTCTCCTTCTTTTCAGAACGTATACAAGAAATTGTGGGAGAAAATCAAGTCCCTCACTTATAAACTGCCTCCTGATGCTGTGCCTTTTGTTCGTGCTAGGCAGCTGAAATATAATGCCAGTATTGTAAGTATACCCAACAATGCATTTATAAATCTGCTTTAGAAATCAGACATGGATCCTGTGTGGTTTATTTTTCTTTTCTTTTTTTTGTCACTAGGTGAAATATCGGGAAGAGTATGATAAATTTAAAGCCCTCTACACTATACCTAGAGGTGTTCAGGATGATCCCAACACTGCAAGATGCCTAAGAGTTGGCAAGCTGAACATTGATGTAAGATATTAAAAAAAACTGTATTATTAAACATTTACTACTTCTCCAAGTGGTGAGGAGTCAAACACAAAAATTACAAGCTTTGATTCCTTTGGATTTAGAGAGAGACTTACATTGCCAAGATATTTTAGGTCAGTCAAGGCTTATATGTGTTATATTGCTGTAGTTATATTAGGTATTCAATGATTCCTAGTCACTTTATTTTTAAAAAAACATTTTAGCATAATTAGAGCACTATTAAGTTCCAAAATAAATCAATAAACATTTGCTCCCTTTTATTCTAATCATAATATTCAATTCCTTAGAAAATTATCACAGACCATACTTAGCTGGGAAGCTTGTTAATGTACTATTAACTAACTTTTCTGTCTCAATTTCCTAGCGTTTATACAGAGACGTCTATGAAAAGAACAAGGCTAAAATCCATATTGCACCAGACATGGTGGGGATTGTGACAGCTAAGAAAACACAGAAGAAAATAAGTGAAATTGATTATCGTGTCCATCTCCATCAGTGGGCTAGTATTCCAGATCCTCATGCTAATATTCTTGCCCGAAAAGTCAATAATCAACTTAGTGATGTAAGTCAATTATATTATAACTCCTTCTTAGAAATCTACTAAATGAAATCTACTAAATGAATTGCACAAGATAGAAAAAGTTTGAGTGGTGAGATGTACTTCATTTTATACATTGTAACTATACTAAATTGATTTTAATGCAACTTAATTCAAACACAATCTGAAAGTATACTATTGTATAACCGCCAGATGTTGGTTTCGATTATAAAACAACCATAAACATCTATAAACCTAGGCATCAAAAATAGATTCACTATCAGTTTTTGTTTGGAAGTGATATAGGAATTGTATAGCACAGGGGTCCTCAATCTTTTTAAACAGGCAGCCAATTCACAGTCCCTCAGACTGTTGGGGGGCTGGAGCAGCTGGGTGGGTATGAGTAGAAAGTCATGTGACTGGGTTGGAATGGCCAATTTAGCAGTCCATACTAACAAATTAAACTTTAATTTGTTATGCTTCTGGGGCTGGAAAGCAGGCTAGTGAAGGGATGTGGCTGCCTTGGAGTATATATGAGAGACTTCTGTTTGTGTTGTGTGTCTTTCTCCCCGCCTCTCTCTGGAGGCCGGGGAGGCCAAAAATGGGCTCCTGAGGCCTCTGTGTGTCCTGTTTTTAACCTCCCCAGCCACCAGTACCATTTTTCCAGCCAAAAATGGATCATGTGGAGGCCCCGGGAGGCCAAAAACAGCAGACTGCTTCTGGAGGTCGGGGAGGCCAAAAACAGGACCCATTGGGGGGGGGGGGGGACAATGTAAGGGACAATTTACAGAGACAATGTAAGATTTTATAAAAAGGACCATTGTTTATTTTGCTAGATTTAAAGACCACCTAATCCCAGAACAACTCTGAGTCACATTTTATAAAACTAAAAACAATAAAAGCAAGAAATTATGTATATTTGGAAAACTATGCCTACCACAAAAAATTACAACCAGCATCATTTTCTAATTTGCAATGAAACATTTAGAGGATCTTATTTTATAGCAAATACTCATCAATACAAAACTTCCATAAAAATAGTAATTTACTTATTTTTTTTTATTATAACATCCATGCTGTTAATACACAATTGGGGATTCTTTCTCACTGCATCCCCATGCCTGCCTGTTGCTCCATCTTAGCAATGAAGCTATTTGTATTGTGACTATTACACATCTTGTTTGAGGGCAGGGACTGGTGGGTTCCTGGTCCTCCTATCTTCTTCTGTCAGAGTTACCCATCAGCATAAAAAACAAAAGTCAGCTGCCATCAGACATTTTGAGGTGATAAATGAATGAACCTTATAAATATTACTCTCAGAACAAAATAAAAAAGAGTGTTCAAAGAGGTCAATGAAAAAAAGAAAAGCAAAAATGTGGCAAAACAACATCTACAGCGTTCAAGCAAAAAAATGAGGTATACTTTGGGAATGAAAGAAATTCATGAGGAAAAAGAAAAAAAGCCAAAAGGAAATAAAATTACAAATGCAGAACTTTACCAGCCATCACTTCTCTTGTTGATGAAACTAAATATAGGTAGTCCTCAACTTACGACCACAATCGAGCCCAAAATTTATAAGTGAGAAATTTGTTAAGTGAGTTTTGCTCAATTTTACAACTTTTCTTGCTCCGTTTGTTAAGCGAATCACTGCAATTGATAAATTAGTAACATGGTTGTTAAGTGAATCTGGTTTCCCCACTGACTTTGCTTGCCAGAAGGTCGCAAAAGGTGATCACATGACCCTCGGATATTGCAACTGTCATAAATGTGAGTCTGTTGTCAAGCATCCAAATGTAAATCACATGACCCTGGGGATGCTGCTATGATCATAAGTGTGAAAAATGATCATAAGCCACTTTTTTCAGTGCTGTTGTAACTTTGAATGGTCACTAAGCAAACTCTTGTAAGATGAAGACTGCCTGTATCATCAGAGAACTAAAGGCTTAAGAGCAGCAGAGATTTCTTGGATGGAATTGACTTTAAAAGGCTGGTTTAAATTAACTTGCCACTTTTGGGGGCTTCCTGCTTCTAGTAATTATATTTTCTTCAGATGGCAGAGGCTGATAAAAAGAAAGCCCAGTTGAATTATATTCTGCTTGCCTTTCAATACATTTCAGACCAGACCTGATAAGCATGGATACTAGAAAGACATGAAATTAACATTCAAATTAGTCTTGTCAGTGGTATTCCTTCCAGGCCTGGAATTAAATTAACAGATAATTTTACATGAAATAGAGCTGGACCCAAGCTGGGAAGCTAACTTTTGTTGATAGATAAAGCATTCTTGAGATTGCAAGGAATGAATCCTCACCCGTTGTCTCGGTTTCTCTTTTAATTTTAATACCACAGTTTGTATACAAAGATGATCTCAACTGGCTCAAAGGCATTGGCTGTTTTGTTTGGGACACTCCTGAAATTCTGCATGCTAAACATGCCTATGACCTTCGCAATCTCGTAAGTATGGTTGGCAATTTCTGATTGCTTCAAACTTCAACGAACTCAAAGATTTTCAAATGTAAAAAAATATCTTTCTAACTAGTAATTGGAAGGAGCCCAGCATGTGAGGGCACCAGCCATCTTCTTTTCCAAGATGGTTTTAATCTTGCCAAAGCTATTGTTGCTTGCAGTTTCCCACTGCACTCTTTCTTCATGGAAAAGAGGCTCCAAGCCAGATACAATTTGATGTGTTTTAAGAGTGCTACTATTAAATGGATATTGTTTTTAAAAAATAGAGTGATAAATAAGGAAGGAGTTATCTATATATTCTTCTCCTCTCACAGCTCAAATACAAGTCGGAAGCAGAGAAAATGAAGAGCAAATATTCTGTAGTCACACACACACCTCTCTATGTTCAAAATGTGCTCAGTGGCAAGAATCTGAGTGAAGTGAGTATCTGCATTTCTGTTCCCATCAGCTTCTTCCCCTTTCCTTTAATGATCATGGCTTGGATTTTCGCTAACGTGTTTAGCATGGCTTACTAGTACTACGTCCACTAGCCAATCAGCAGCAATTGAAACAGTTCAAACCTGCAGCTAGAAATAGTTCAGGAATGGGTTATCTTCCCATTTCAGGCTCAGAACCAGAAATTGCTTTTGGAATGATCTAGTTTTCATTTCTTTGCAATTTTATCAACCAAATAAAGCATGTTCACAAACTGCAGAAACTGAATGGGGATTGATTTTTCCCCAATGCAAGTCATTGCATAGCTTCAGAAAAAACTGCAGCAACAGAATAATTTTTTTTCTATTCTTGCTTTTATACCTAAGTCACACATTAAATGAACAGAACCATTTTATTTTCAGTTCATTTAGCCCAGATTGAACAGCCATCTGTATCATAAGATAAAAGGGTCCTTGTTTTTATTCTGTGTTTTAAGTTGGTTACTACATTTATTGCTATTATTTATGAAACTGGTGTGGTTTTATTTATTACCATGGATGTTTTAATTTGTTCTGCTATGTTCTATGTAAGCTACAGAAAGCCTTTTAGATTACCACAGGGTAGAAATTTTATAAATAAATCAATAGGACTGGGGTTTTTTTCTTTATCCTTCAGCAAGTGCTTGAAAAGTCCATACCTGTTGACTTAATGTAATGTTGTATGATCAATGTTTATGCAATCACCGTAACTGCATATAGTGATTCTAGTTATATATTTTAACAAAACTATAGCAAAGTAATGATATTTCTTCTCCATCAGCTTTTTGTCATACTACTTCCTAACGTACTATATTTCTGCACCATCTAGCACTGTAGATCAAGGGAAGGAAGGAAGGAAGGAAGGAATTCTTTATTCAGATCCCCTCTCCAGCATTAGGATTTTCCGTTGAAACTCTACTTTTGCTCTTTCTAGATCTGATTGATATCTAGCCAGCATTTAAAAAACTAAAACAATGAGGAGGCTTTTGATAATATTCAATATAGCTTATTTTGTTCTGTCAATTCTTAGGCTGTTTATCGCCATAACTACGTACATCATATCAAAGGGAAATATACACCAACAAATAAGACAGTAGATCTGGAGCGGGCAAATCGGGCTTACAAGATACAGAGCGAAGTAAGTACTTGGATTTTGGCTCTTGATGACAATTTTTTAAAAAAGAGGAAGGGAAGGGGTTTGATGGAATTTGGGGTCATGAAGCTGCAGAAGAACAGCAGCCATAATAATAAACAAATAATACAGTATCAAATATAAAAGAATAAGAAGGAGATGTTCAAGACAGGCAGAATTTCTGTATAATCATCCCTACTGTTTAGGATATTTGGGGTCTTCTCTTTCCTGCAAAAGCTTTTCATATGGTATGAAACTTTAAAAGTGTGCCAATATGTCTTTTCATTAGCAGCATGATTTTGGCTACCTTTTTGGGAGGTGAGATTGCTGATAGAAAGTGCTCTCTCTCTCTCTCAACTCATGATGATAATTTGTGGAAATGATCTGTTTTCTTGGCAAGGGGTTTTTGTTGCTTCCTCTCTCAGAATGTTCTTCCTATTCTAAATTACAGACATGGGATTTTTTTGGGGTGGTGGTGGTGGAATGTCTCTCTATCTAATACTAAATAAATAAATAAATAAAATAAAATAAATAATACTAACCAGATCCTAATCCTTAGTTTTCTGAAGACCAGCCAAGGCCAGCAGGGTGCAGCATTCAGCACACTCACCTTTTTCTGGCCATAATCCTAAAGTTAGCAGACTTTGGAATCATAGTGTTGAAATGGGGCTAATTAAGGTCATCTAATCTAACCCATTCTTAGTGGAAAATCTAAATTCAGCTGTATCCCTGTCAGATTGGCTTGCCTCTGCTTGAACATATCCTAGCAAGAGGAGATCAATACTTCCCTTGTTGAAATGTTATTACCATGGAGTACTGCAGTTAAAAGTGGCTAGATTGCATTTCCTGATGTATATTTTCAATTTAGCAAACTCAGGCTGTGAAGAAGTTCTGGAAAAAAATATCAGCGTGGGCGGTGCTTGTACAGTGCTAGTAGAGCATAACCAAAATTGATTCTATAAGTTTGAAGTTTCCCAACAATTGCCTTAAAGGATTTTGCATATTGTTATATATTTCAATTTTTATTCATTTACTCATTTGGTTTTGGCAGCCTCTCTACCGGAATGCTGGCTTGCATGCCCTTCCCACTGGATACAAACTCCCACCAGATACCCCTGGTTTCAAGCATGCTAAACATGCCTACTATATTGGCAGTGATGTAAGTAACTGTTCAATTACTTTTTAGTTCAGACAGAGAGAGACAAAAAGAGAAAAATACAGGAGGAGTAATATTAAGCAAGACACATATCAGTAGCACCCAAAATAATTCTATAATGTAATCTTTATGCTTATTTGTGCTTAAGGGTATAGAAATAGTTTTTAGACATGACATAGTATGCAAAACAATATGTAACAGATATCCTAGTGTTAACAGCCACATAGCTCTAGTCTTTTATTAGCTATAGAAAATTTGTGTTATAAATCCTCTCATTTATGGAAGAGATTTTCTGCTCATGTGTGGGCCTCTCTTTAGCAAAACTACTGTATCACAATAAGATTTGTATGACTTTATATTTAGGATAAGATGAAAAGCTTTATCTTACTGCAAAAGATATTTTAAAAAATCACAACTGTTTCAAAAACCTGTCATATAATTTTATTTCTGCTTTATATGTACATATATTTCTAAAATTAATTCTAAGGATCTTTATTTTATTGACTTCTTTCAATTGAGTCAAATAATTTTTAAAGGAACAAATAAAAACAAAAATAATAAAATCAGAAGTTTCATTAAAATATTTAATGGATTAAGGGAGGTATTGAGATAGACAAACTTGGCTGTCTAACTGCAATATGGGATGTTTTAACTATATGTTTACATGAAATATTGGTTTCATTATATATAATACATGATTCATTTGGGTTTTGGGTCCTGCTGCAACCATTTCTATTTATTAAGGACACCTGGATCTGAAGTCTATGTATAAATTTGCTTTTCAGATAAAATATAAAGAAATTTATGAACACATCAAGGGCACTGGTTACAATTTTGGGCCCAAAGCTGTTCCATTTGTACATACAAGGAAAGTCAATAAAATCCTTAACGAGGTAAGTAATTAATTCATTTAATAAAACCAACATTGCTGTGATACAGTACTTGGTTTTATAAAACTATTTGTGATCACTGTTAGAATTGGTGCGTATTTGTACAATGTTTATGAACTCATTTTAGATAAAGCAGATAAGTGTGTCTACTAGAAATATTAATGGTTTTAAATCATGTATTCTAATCAATAACTTTGAAAAGCTCACCATTACAAACTTTTGCAATGAAGAACCTCAGGTGTGCGTAAAACCTGCATGCCTTCAAAATAGTAAGGTTCATGCTCCGCTTCTTTTCGCCATCAGCATTAATGCATTGACTAAAGTAGTGAATGTTTTAGGTTTATCTGAATGGTTGGGAATGTGTTATAAATATTGTGGGGAGGAGGGGCACCATTGAGAGTGTGTCCATTCACAAATGGGTGGTATGGAGAGCATGTCCAGGCACAAGTTTTTCATCTTATAGAAAGGTAACTGGATGAAAATAACCACCAAGTAAACTTTTTGACCCCCTATCTACATAGCAGAAATGGGATCTGAGCATTCAAATAGGGTGAAATAATAATAATAATAATAAATTACACCTGAAATGACCAAAGTACTCTAGGTAAGAAGATACAAAGTAGGAATGATAAACTGCTTTCTCTCAAACTCTTGCTTGCTATAAAGCAACTGTTTTGAGCGTGGAACTCCATGAGTATTCTGTTACTTTTAATGCAGATAGCCTTCGACCACAAATGAGCCCAACATTTCTATGCGGAACATTTGTTAAGTGAATTTTAGCCCCGTTTTATGACCTTTCTTGCAACAGTTGTCAAGTGAATCACGGCAGTTGTTAAGTTAGTAACATGGTTGTTAAGTGAATCTGGTTTCCCCACTGATTTTGCTTGTAAGAAGATTGCAAAAGGTGATCACATGACTGGGACACTGCAACCGTCATAAATACGCCAAGCATCCGAATTTTGATCACGTGATCACGGGGATGCTGCAACGGTTCTAAGTGTGAAAAATGGTCATAAGTTACTTTTTTCAGTGCCGTTGTAACTTTAAACGATCACTAAATGAACTGTTGTAAGAAGAGGACTACTTGTGTTAATTTAAGTGACGTAGGTAACTCATGTGTTTAATATCTAGCATTCATGGGTTGGTTCTATCTATTCAAATGACCGGAATCAGTGTTTTTTTAAAGGAAAAACTGTGCAAAATAGATTAAGATTTAATTTTAATTTTTTGTTTAATCCTTTTTCTTTTCTTACAGAGAATGTATCGGGAGGTTTATCACAAAAATAAAGATAAGATTCATACTACATATGATACACCACACATTCGCCAAGTGAAAATAAACCAAGACGCTTTCAGTGATGTAGGCATATTTTATTTCTATTAGATGCACAATTTGTGTTGTGTTTGATTTTGCTGGAAGGGGACAAACTTCTTCTTCTTCTCTCTTTATTTTAGCTTATCTACAAGACTGATTTCTTCAAGATGCAAGGACATTTGATTTCCTTACCGTTTACTCCACAAACTATACACAACCGTTATGTTGGAGAAATTACAAGTGATGTAAGCAAGACTTTAGAATAAGTTGCTGTGAATACATACAGATGGTTGCAAGAAATATTAAGGCCTGAAATAATATCAAAATATTTTTTGTATTAATGGTTTCCCACCCTAAAAAGAATTTATCAAAATGCATTACAGCCAATAAACAGAACATATATCTGCTTCTGGGTGCAATTCAAGATGCTAGTTGTCATTTGTAAAGCCCTACATGGCATGGAACCAGGTTATCTAAAGAACCGTCTTTTCCCCGTATCATCTACATGACCCAGCAGAGCGGGGAGGCAAGGAACCTTGTGGGTCCCCTCTCCTAAGGAGGTGCAGCTGGTAGAACCCAAAAGAAGGGCCTTCTCTGTGGTGGCTGCCTCCCCTTGGAACATTATCCCTGCGCAGATTAGATTGGTTGCTACTTTGACACTCTTTTGCAAGGTCATGAAAACCTGATTTTGACAATGGGCCTAGAGAATCCAGAATGGGATGGAGCCCATCAAGTAGTTTGTTTGTTGTCCCCAGGGGGCCTGGGGGATATTGTTTTTATTGTTTATATATTGTTTTTTTATTATTATTTTGGTAAGCCGCCCAAAGTCACTGGGGGTGAATAGGCTGCTATAAAAAATTCCTTAAATAAATAAAATAAATATGGAACAGGGTTAGTCCATTATGTCAACTGCAGCTGCTTTCCTATGGAAACCTGTGGATTTCAAGATTTTGGAATAAAACACTCATCAGTCTTGGCTATGCTGGCTGGGGTTGCTCAGAATGGAATCAAACAACATTTGGAAAATTATAGTTTTCCCACTTCTGCATTAGACAAATGTTCCAATGGAATGGCTTTGTGATTTCCCAGCATTCCAGACCAGTTCAGACTATTAATTTATGCAAAATATAGATTCTGATATGGAAAAGCTATATATTCAATCAATGTCTTTACTTGACAGATTAAATACAAAAGTGATCTACAATGGCTCAAAGGTCTGGGCTGCTTCCTGTATGATACTCCGGATATGGTCCGTTCACGGCATTTACGCAAACTCTGGGTATGTCATTATCCCTCCTACAACCATCAATGCTAGATATACTTGTTTTCTGATCCTCAGTTCAAAGATAAGACTCACTATAAGGCAAGATTTAATATTTTTTAAATGGCATATAATATCAGTATAAGATCAATTAATTAATTATGCAATTAATTAATTTGCGTAAATTAATTAATTAATTAAGCATAAGTGCCACTTTAATCTCCATAATAAATGGCTTACAAATAAACCCATAATATAAATATGTTTAAAACATGAATCTATATTACACTAATGGTGAGACTGACATTCCATTGAAGCTAGGGAATCTTCCTATTTTAGCTTTCTTTTAATCTTCACTTTCTTACTTCATTTTGTGGGGCTAATGTTTTAAATCTATTTTCCTTTCCAGTCTCATTATGTGTACACTGATGCTGCAAAGAAAATGCAAGACAAATATTCTGTGGTTCTGGACACCCCTGTTTATAGAAAAGACCAGGAGTTAAAGACCCACCTTAGTGAGGTGAGTTCAATGTATTTATTTATTTATCTATCTATCACATTTGTTTGCTGCCCATCTTACCAGACCTAACTGTAGGCAATTTTCCCACAATGAAAATCCCTTTAAATTCGAGAGAAAAGCTCAGTAACTAATAGTAGTTGCTTTCCAAGGAACCAACTGAAGATGGTTGGACATTCACTATGGCAGACAACTGTGAATAAAAAAAATACAGCAAAGAGCAATGATTATATTGATACCATACAAATGTGAGATAGAGTTGATGGTGGGACTACTTGGTAACTTTGCAAAGTGAAGAAAATTCTGCACCTTTTTTGGGTAGATATATGTAACCAGTGGGATCTGTATGCAATCTAACTTTTAGCATATCAAACCGCATACATTGTAATGTAGGTTGGGAAGAAGTGCCAAGAAAGCTGAATAGTTTTCATAGAATAGAAGTCTAGGGGAATAAGAACAAGGGCAGAAACAGATTAATGGTTCTATAAGGAATCTATGACTTGGGCAATTGCTGGGGGGGAGGGGGAAACCATGATCTTACTGAAAGGAAAATAATCAAGCTTTGTTTTTCAAGAGCAAGCTCATGCTCAATGACAAACAAATAGCATGAATGATCAGGCCATCATCTCTTCGGGCCTTTTCCACAATAGGCTTTGATTGTTGTTATTAGGACATTATGATCTTATAAATCAATCAACCCAATTTTGACCAAATTAAAGCCAAAGGTTGGTTATGAAAGACTCACACTTGCAAATGTCAAGGAATCTTAGGCCATTTGCTTTAAAGTTAATTGTTATAAGCCAAATTTATGGAAGAAGGGAAACAACTACTGTTCCATACTGCTGCACAATATCTTTGGGATAAAGGATCTTCTTTCTATTGTAGTCAATGGCACAAGCGAGGTTAGTGTAAGACATTTCCAATAATATCCTGCCCCAAAATGAAGTTGAAAAATCGCTAAACTATTTTGATAACTTTAGACAGAAATATTGAGCAATGCTTCATTCCAGGAAAAAAGAGTTTTCAATGATGAGTTAAATGTTCCACCGTTTATCCCAATCAACTGCTTTAAGGAGTTATTTTGTTTTTCCTAATGATGGGCATGATTAAATGTTTGGGGTTGTTCTCACAGTATCATATTCATACAATCCTTTCCAGATTGTATACAGAGCTGCAGGTAAAGAGCAAAAGACTAAGTACACATCAATCCTTGATACACCAGATATCAACAGGGCCAAAAGGGGACAAAAACTGCAGAGCCAGGTATGTACATGTGCGGCTGCAAGTATGAAAGAATCGTGTAATATTTTCTAATTACATTTAATTTTGTAATGTTGCGAAACATTGTGCCATCTTCCTTCATATTTTTGTTTATTAAAATATTTAAAGGAACAGAATAAATAATTGCATAAAAGAAAAAAAAACATTCATAGAAGACAATGTTGGAAGAAATATCCATCTGGTTCAGTTGCAAGCGGGGAGAAAGACACTGGAAACATAGAGGCTGACTGGAAAAATGATTTTAATGGAGCAGAACCATCAAGCACAGGGTCCTGGTGCAGCTGACCACATTGAGTTGAGAGAGAGTTATTTATACTCTCTCTTGGGCTTTGAACTTGAGCTTCCTGTTCCTGTGCAAGCTATTGTCAGACTCCCATGGGGCCATATGGGGGTCATGTTTGTCTGAACCAACTTTGGTTGAACTTTGGGCTGATGCAATGAAGAGGCTCATGTTCTGAAAACGTGTTGGGCAATCCCTATTGTGTCTTAATGGCTTTGCCCTGGTTTGGATCTTAAGTGAGGGTTAATCCCATCACCCTGAGGATGAAGGTCTTTTGTTTTGTAGATAGGCTGGCCCAGCCTTTACTAATGTGCACCAAAATATCTGCTAGGGGCTGGGAGCTGGGTTTCTGTTTCCTTTAAGTTTTTTATTTCTCTTTTAGGGGAAACATTTTATCCTGCCTTTTTAAAATATTTCCTAAAATATTTCATTTTTCCAGGACGGGGGGTAGAGGCTAACTTTCCACAATAAACAACAAAATATGGCAAATAAACAAGATATTTATAAATATCAATTTTGAAATTAATTGTTTCGTTAATTAAAGGTACGGAACAGTTCATCATGGCAACCTAAGAAATACATAGTAGTCTTAATTCAACACTATGCATACTATTGATAACATCATTATTTGTAATTGAAAATGAAACAAAATCAAAAAGAGAAAAAAATTAAGATAATTGAAAACAGTATTACGCAATGATTAACTCTCTTCATATTAACAGCATAGATTTAAGGGTTTTTCCCAGCCAACTTAATCATGACAATAAAAGAAAGCAGCATAGTCTCATAAACCTCCAAGGTAATTTAATGGAAACTGTCAAGCACCCATATAACTCTGGGTGTTTTTCCAAGTAATAAGACATCCCCCCCCCCACACACTTAGCCAGGAACCTACAGGCCACTTTTCTTTTGTGTGTCTGTGCTGTTGGAATTTCTGCCAAGTAACTGACCTACTCAGCTCATCGGAAAGGATATATTAAGAGCTCTTCTCCTGCCATTGTTATGTGCTTTGTAATTGTGCAAATTACTGTAACAAATGGTTTCCTGTACTTATAATTATTGAGTCAGCCTAGAGGAATCTTCAGGTCTTTTCCACCTCCAAGAATTCTTTTTTGTCTTAATTCCAACCCAGCTCTGATTTGTCTTCTATTGTTACATTCTTTCTCTTGCAAAGCCTTATGCCCAATATTTTTTCCTCCTCCTCCTCCTCCTTCTCCTCCATCTGGTATACTTTCCCCACATTCTGAATGGTACTATATTAATAATATGTCTTTTGTTTTAATTGCAACATAGCTGTACTCTTTTAATAATATAGTTATTAATTCATCACCAATTTAAGGCCACAAACATCCAGCTAGAAGCCATTTGTCTTTTATCTCATTCGATTACTTGAAAGAAATTGAAAACAAATCTTAAAGTTGAAGACTGCTAAATTTTGGTAACCGGAGCTGAGTTGATATGGGTGCAGGTTGTTTGTCATTTTAACTTTTGTTACTACTATATATTAGGGTGACCCACCATCCTCTTTTGCCCGGACATGTCCTCTTTTTATGTCCTGTCCGGGGCGTCCGGGCGGGTTTTATAAATTGTATAAATTTACCCGGACGCCCCGGACTGGACGTAAAAGTGGCGATGTCATGTCCGGGCAAATGGAGAAAAGCGAGAG
>JAEANM010002493.1:0-18166 GCA_017656035.1 Myanophis thanlyinensis | reverse complement strand
TTATTATTATTTCCCAATCCTTCCGAGAGATCAATGAATAATGGTTGCTGTCAAACTTTGGAACTTCCAAGAGACGCCAGGCTAGCTGATCCGTCTGTTGACAGGAATAATTAAAGTTAACAGTTTCTAATGGTTGGAGCTGGGAGCATGTGGAATATGTTGCATTGATAGCTTTAATTGATAGCTTTAGATAAATTCAATCGTTTGTATACTTTTAGGAACTGGAATAGAATCAAATGATTTGTTGTATATATGTATGAATATGTATTTGTTGTGTATATGTACTGTATGTATGTTCTATATATGTCTGTTTCAGAATGCAGTCCAGAAGAGTATTCCAATGTACAAAACTGCCACAAAAAAAGACGTTGATGTTCAAGTTGATCAGGACAATTTTCTTCCAGAAGACATGTAAGAAAGAAACACAACTAGGGAAAATAACTTGCAGAAACCATTTAATATAGTGGTAATCATTGTTTTAAATAGGGCTTGCGTAAGGTAAATGAACTTGGTTATGAAATGTAGTTTAGTGGGAATTTGCACTGTCCTATACTTGATAGCATATATTGGGCAGACGCAGTGGCCTTGGTCTTTAATTTAGGTTGGGAGGTTAAATCAATCCTGTAGGTAGATTTGTCTGTTCAGGTCTTGAAATTGAAACAATGATCTTTAGACCCTGGGCATCCTATTTTGGATTAGAGGTCTTACTTATATGCTACTCTTCCTATTTTATTTTGGTTTTAATTCTCTGTGTACCTCTCAGATTCACTTCTGTGAGATGAGGGGCTTCATAAATTGCTTTGCTGCTGTCTGTCTGTCTGTCTCCCCATCCCATCCATCTATCCAACCAACCATCCATATCTATCTATCTATCTATCTATCTTCAGACTTCTAACCATCATAATGAATGATAAAGAATAGTGGCTTTTTCATGTGCCAGCGTGTTCATTAGCGTGTATTTTTCTCTTCTAGAGCTGGAGGTGTTGAAATTTATAACAGTGACAGTAAAATTAAAGTATCTAATACACTGGAAAGTCGTCTGGATCTCATTGCTCAGCAGGTAAGCCTAGAAATATTTTTCTTGCACGAATGAAATGTTTTCCATTTAACTCATTCAATTCTTGGGTCAGCCCATGGTTTTACTACAGAACATTGTGGCTACTTGAGTGGTGAGTATACAAGTCCACTACTACCATCAAACGAGATCCTGGCACCAAGAAAAACTATCTGGGGAGCTACTTGATTTAAACACCTTCCTCAGTCTTGGATTTCAACCTTTTGTCTTATGTAAGCTCTTTACCCAAGATATAGCAATTTCTAGAAAAAGACTGTGAGATGTGAGGCTCGGCTATGGTTTCTACCATAAGCATTCTTCAGTATTTAGAAATAGAAGATATTATTGCCATCTTTCTATAAGGTGTATGCCTTTTAGCATACTTTTGACGGAATGACTGTTAAGCATGTTCTAGGAATTTGCTAGATTATCAAGGAATACTTAAAACTTTTTTTTTTCCTCCCTCAACAGATGATGCCAGAGATCCGAACAGCACTTTTTGGTGCCAACAGTAACAGGAAGTTCATGGACTAAATTTTCCCTGGAATACTGGTGGAATTCTCTTCTACCCATGTGCTGAGGGGAAATGCTGGAGCATTTCCAATAAAACAATATCCCTTTCCCTAAAATGTACTACTACATGCTCTTTGTGTTATCGTAAGATGTTTTTCAGTTAAATTATTAACTTTTGCATACTTGCTGTGCGTGGTCTGAGAGAAAGGCAGGAAGAACTTTTTTTCAGAGAGTAGTAGCACGGCATCCTAAAATGAAGGCATTTGTGCTCTTTGATCCAGACCATGAGAGAAATAATTCTCCAGTATTGTTCTCTTTCCCTCAAAGCATACCACCAGTCTATGCTGCTTATCTATTTTATTCCTTTCCAAAGCTTATGTTTCATGTGCTGATGACTGCAAACCCCACAACTTCCCCAATCTGGTGCTTTCCAGGCCAGGGAAAAAAAGCAAGTCATGTTAACTTGGTTTTAGTCCCAGAATTTTGTTCTGTATATGTGATTGAAATTATATATATATATATATGTATACACACTTTCATTGTGCTGAAGTTTATTAAAAACAAAAAGCATGCAATATTGTGTTTGATTTTTTTCATCTTAAAGCAGATGACGGAGGGTTACAACCACATGTAGTTTATGAAAACAAATGCATGGCAGCTATAGTTTGTTAGATACAGGAAGAGATTTTTGGAACCTGTTATGGAATTAGTCCCATGTAGATTAAAAAAACCCATATTAACATTAGGAAAAAGTGTATTTGTGAATATAAATGTTGATTAATTAGATGCTTTCTGGAAATTTGAAGAATAATCATATTTTACAAACTTTAAGAAGCTCAAACTAAATGCTGAAATACTAGATAGTTTATATCCATCTCTCTCACCTGTTTTCTAAGTACAGTGTAATCCTCTTAAGTCAAATTAGGATGAGAGTGTTCTGCCAGAATCACTAAGAAGACAAAACCAGGTTAAATATCTTGTGCAAACCAGGTCATAATGTAAGCTATAGGAATGGGTTTAAATTTATCAGTCTTAAATAAAGCCATAACAGGATTATCTCAGTGCATTGGGCAGATTCATCTGTCAATAGATGGGGATATTTCTCAAAACTTGCTGTAATTTTTGGACAGATTTAAGATACTGCTTTTTAGATAGTAACTATCGCCAGTTTTCAAGCTATACCTACTGAAGCAAAATTAAACTGAAAGGAGTAAGATCCATTCCCCCTGAGGAGGACTAGAAAAATTAGACTTCCCCAAAAGAGAAGATGAATCCAATTAAAGATATGCAGTCAGTCATAAAGTAAGTCAGCTGCAAATAAGCTGACTTACTTTGAAATATTGGTACAGTATTTCCAAGTTATTAAGTGAAAATGAGAAAATAAGAAACCATGACTGGTAAGACCAAGAAAACGTTGGTGTGCCTTTTTGAAATCTTTTGAAGAGAAGTTTGATAGTATTGAACTTATTTTTTATATTTATTATTAAAGTATAAAATATCAGAATTTGGTATTTTATACTTTAATAATAAATATAAAAAATTACCTCCCAAACCTTATGGATATAGGATAATACTTTTAAAGTTATTCACTTAATTGTTATGGATTTAATCATTGTCTACAGAATATACTGAATTTTGTAAAGCTTGACGTCTTACGTGTTAAAGTTTCTTAATTTAACTTGTGAGTCTGATAAAATGAATATTACTCCAAAACAAACATATTTTTGAGGGGGAATCTTACACTTTAAAAATAGACTGATAGATAGATAGAGCAACAGAAATTTTAATGAGGAGAAGTCCAGATTTCCTTTTAAATGTGTCTTTCTTATGGAGAAACAGGTTTTAATTTTTCAGGTATTCAGCCTTATCACTGGGCTTAAATTTTGATATTTCTCTCTCTTCACAGAATTGAAATTCTTTTTCAAGTCTGTTATGTTTGTAACTAGAAAGTGAATATTAGTCTCCTTTTCTATCCAATTCTTTACAGAGACTGATTTGACCTTATCTTTGTTCCCCCAATCGGCTGTTATTTCCTTGATCAAAGGCTGTTGAGTTTAACTTTGGTTCCAATTCTGGGATAACGCCAGTTTAAAAACTTGAAGTAAACTTTTTTTTAAAAAAATGGACAAAAAAATGGCATTACTATTCTGAATCAGCTTATTTTTTAATATCCTTTAAAAAAACTGGCAGTGCTGCAGGAAGAATTTGTGCCCAATATTGGTGAATCTGTGCAACTAAAACTTCTAACTATACAATTTGGATGAGGCACAGTAGTGGGCTCCATTTTTTTTTACAGAGGCTCTAATAAGTTCACAACAAATAGTGCCTGCTTGCAAAATACTGTAGCACATGGTTGCCTTGGATCAGCCTCTATAGGAAAGCTGAATCCTCCCTTCATGTCAGCCGGGCACCTCTGCAAAAAACAGATAATTTGGATGCTGATAGGCCTTGGGGCTGGCTGAGGAGCAGGCCAAGTTCTACAAGTTCCTTGAGCATCCGAGTGAAAAGAAGGCCTCGGCCTACAAGGTTTTCACAGCCCCTGAGTGCCAGTAGCTGTCTTTGGATGGGTGGGTGAGAAGCAGACAAAGGCCTGAAGGGACACCAGGAAGCAGAGCATGAGATGCCTCAGGGTAGGGGAGGCTTGGGAAGCTAGGGCAGGTGGGCCTGGGCCTGCCACAGGTTACCCTGCACACACCTGAGGTACCCCGTGCTCTTGCTTAACAACTCACGCATTCATTTAATGGCCTCGCCAAGGCAAGCATATAGTGGAAGTTATTAAACGGGGCCATCTCACTTAAGAGCTGTCACCTCTTGCAATCTCTTGTAATGGGGCCTGCCCATTACAGTCTTAAGTTGAATAGTACCAGTGTTGTATTTGCTATTTCAATTGTTTTTACAGATGCAATAGCTTTCAAATATGCTTTTAGTCAAAGAATGCTCAGATGTAATTAATCCAATGAAGATTTACCCAGAATAGGTGTAATTAGAAGCACAACCTCTAGCTTGCTGAAAGTCATTTGCTGAATAGAAAAAGAAGCAATGGCGAACACTGGGATTGGTATTCCTTCTAGGCCATCTTCCTGGATGGTGGTTTATAACCCACAAAAATAGTCACAAGATGGTTCTGTTGGTTTTCAAGTGATTGTTTGGAATGTGTGCAAATTTAATCCGGAGTCTTCTTCAACTGCAAGATGGTATTATTGGAAAAAGCTCATGATCCATTCTCCAATGCCAATGAAGTAGACTCCTTGGGCTATGCCAAAGAGGGGAGCTATCACCAATGCACGACACCCTGCTCCTTTCATAAAAGCAGAAGGACCTTCATGAGTCCAGATCTTCCTGCAGGTAATTTACACAATGAGATAATTTCAGTAAAAATATCCTGAGTAGCAGCTGCTGCTATCAGCAACAGAAGTGCATCAAACATTAGTGCTTTTCATACTTCAAAAATTATTTAGAAGAGGTATTCTGGAACCCACAGCAGCACATGTGCAGTATTTGTCTAAAGCAACTCTCTCTTTTTCAGACTTCCAAGTGAATCTCAAAAAAGACGCATCTTTTAAAATGAGTTAACTCATTAAATCATCCCTGTCTTTTTAATGGCTCCCACAGAAGTCTGAAAAATGCAGTAACCACATTGAAGGGATATCATTGCTTTTGCTCCTATGCATTCAAAAGTGCCTCTGCATTTTTGCAGAAAGGCAGAGACTAATTTTTGTGAATGTCTATCAGAGTTTTGCTTTTTGCAAGCAACACATACAGGCAAGAGTTAGGATTGAGGGCATGGAAGATGCAACATCTGTTATTTAGGGAATGGCATTAAGAGTTTTAAGTGTAGCACAAAACTATCTTTGGACACATGCCCTCTCCACTTCCCATCTCCACCCCAAAGTAAATGCAAACTCAAAAACATTCTGTATGAATTGTACGGTTAGAAAAAATACATCTTTATCAGTTAACTTTTGAGCAAATGAAATTGAGTGATTGATTAAACCCACTTGCAACCATGTTGTGAACCAACAGAACATCCACAACTTACTTGCTAAATTCCCAATATATGCACCAGTCCAGACTAGTTGGGGTTTCCAGCCTTAATGTATGGGGAATATTTTTCAGAGATCGAGTGTTTAGCACTTAAAAGAAATCATATTTAATTCTGTTTACCTGGCACAGTCAATGATTCCATTGTACGTATCTTCTCCCAGTCCTTTTTGCAGAGTTTGGATGCGGGTTTTCAGAACTGTAACAAGATAGTTTCTTAAATCTATGCAAAGAAATTTGATCTAAAGATTTACACATCTTTACAGATCTACAGATACTGCAGAGGAATATCTTCAAGACTCAGATTTTATTATTTGCTTATTTGTTTTTGGGCAAGAAGCTACCCAATTAAATAAACCTGCAAAAATGCTCATCTTAAATAAAATTTGATTTGATTTGATCTCTGACTAGAGATTTACTACAGTTGTATGTGGTGCTTTCTTCCCCAAACTGCTTTAGTTTTGGATATACTAGCTGCTAGTAATTTGTGATAGGATGAAGATAAGCCTTTTTTTTTTACAGTAGCATCATCTAATACTCACCATCCAATGGTGTTACCGCAACTGCAGCAAAAGATCCAGCCGCACAGCCAGATAGAAATGAATGGAAGAAAGATGCTTTTTCTTCAGAGGTCTTTTGTCCCAACTTGTTAAGGTTGGCAAAGAGTGGAAAATAAATGATGGAAAAAGGGACATCCCTATTGAGAGTAGAAGTAGAATATTTTAGGTAAGCCTTGGAGAGATGTTCATATTTTTCACTGAAGCAGGCTGCTAATTTTGCTTCATTAGTAACTCAAGAAATTACCATATTTTTCACTCCATAAGACGCACTTTTTTGTCTCCCAAAAGTGGATGCAAATGACTGTGCGTCTTATGAAGCGAATATTGCCAAAGTCTCGCCCACCTCCCAGCCCCCACCCTTTGGCTGTTTTTGGCCTCCACGCGCCTCAGGAAAACAGGCCAAAAATAGGGTGAAAACGGGCTGCGCGAGGCCAAAAACAGGCCACATGGAGGCCAGAAACCAGAGTGCGTGTTATGGTCAGGTGCATCTTATGGAGATAAAAATACAGTATTACTAACTTTATATTTATGAAATGTAATTTCCAAGCCACTGATAATAACAAATATATTGGGTTTTTATTGCCTACTTCTTGTAAGCATGTAATGCAGCAGTTTCAAATGAAGTGCTTCTCCTCGCTTCAGTGACACAAGTTGTAGTTCTTCCTCAGACAAGTAAGTCTCAGTGGAGACTTATTTCATCGACATATATAGATACCAAGATTTTAACAGCCCCTCAAGATGGATTTATGCAAGACCTACACAATTCGCATAATATAAAATGTCCAATGTTTGTATTTGCTTTACATAATGAGTATATGTTTTACAGGGAATGACAAGAAAGCTTTTCATATATTTTTTTACAAATTACTAAAATAAAAATTGACTTGCCATTGGATTTCTTCAAAAAGTTATATTTAGTATTTATATTTATATTAATTCAATCCCTAACTCATATATGATTACTCATATGTGATTGCATAAAATCTTCTCCTACTTGCTGGCTCTCCATTTTGAGCCATATAGCACCACCAGCTTTACAAAGGCAGGAAGCCTTAGTGAAGGAGTACAACAAAATTATGAGAAACCCACTTCTTCCTGTGCACGCTGATATTCGTCATCTGTCAATTGGCAGGCTTAAATCCAGGAATTCCTCTCTGGCATGTACTCAACAGCTGTCTAACAACTTTGACATCGACACACAGTGGAAAGTCAAATGGGCTGCTGAACGCCCAGATACAGGCAGTTACGTAGATGACCCTATACAAAAGGTGCCAGGTTTTGACCTTCCTCACCAGTATTGGTCAATTCTGAACAAGATTCGTACCCAACATGATGTCTGCCAGGACTCATCATTTAAGTGGGGTCTTGTCTCTACCCCTCAGTGTGACTGTGCTGCTGCTCCTCGACAAAATATCTATCACATTGTGTCCAAATGTCCATCAAGAGCTTACACCGGCCCAATGTCTGATTTTTTTTCAATGTAGACCACCCTGTCCTTGAATGGCTGGGTTGTCTGGACATTAACATTTGAACTATTATAAGTCCATGTATTTGCTATATGCTAAATAAATAAATATGATTACTAATGGGTGATCATCTTATTGGTAGAATTTATGTCATGGTACACAACAAGGGCTCCCTTTAGCTTTTCCTTTGCAATTTGGCTAGCATGTACTATTACAAATTTTGAAAATATCAAAGAATAACTTGGAAAGACAAAGCCTAAAATCTCATGTACGTTTTATAGACAAACTTGAAAATCAAACTTGATGCCATTTGATTTTAACCAATGCTTTTGAAAAACATAAAGGTCACCATAATGAACTGTAGTAATGGGCTATGTTTGGAAGACTGAGAGACTACTGAAAATTTTAGACTTCTCAGACAAAAAGGAAGCATCATAAACTACCCAAATATTAAATTGTGAGAAAAGATCCAAAGCCCACATAAAACTCCCTAAAGTAGTTGGTCCACTTTTGTGCATAAATTTGGATCCTATAAATTCCCATCAGCCAAACCAGTTCTCCAAAAGCCAGTTGTAGAGAAACTGACTCCAATTCTGAAGTCAATGGAGAAGTTTTTACGAGTTTAAAAGATAAGGTATAAAGAGGGATGAACCCAACTGAGTTCTCTTCTTAGACCATGAGATGTTGCTACCACAGAACTTATAGAAGAAGGAGATTCACACCCTTTTCACCTGAGTAGGGTGGCCCCAAGCCCTTTATACAGGCCTGCTATCCCCTGGGTGCGCAATAGTTCACTTGCAATCCTAGTGGCAGAAGGGCGTTTGGAGGCCACCGTAGTTCCAGTGGTGTAAGGCTGTCCTTGTGGCGGATGAGAAGAGGCAGCAGTTGTTTCCTCCAGCCCCAGGGCTTTCTGCTGATGAGCAGCTGAAAGACAGAAAGACTCCGTTTGTCTACAAGTCTCTTTCATCTTCTGCTGAATTTTTTGAAACAAGATGGTTTCATATTGTTTGTGCACCATGTTTGTAAAAGTTTACATAAAAATTCTCACCAAAAATTATACATATATCAAATCTTGAACCCCGAAGGCTGAGTTTTTAGAAGTTGTGGGTCTTACACAAACAGATCTTCAACATTTCATGGGTAAAAATAAGGAAAATAAATCTTGGTTAAATGCAATTCTTGGTGAGGTCCATGCATTTCCCCAGCAATAACATAGACATGGGTTTCTCAATTTATAAAAATCTCTCAGTCTAATCTATAGTTATAAAATTCCTTAGTAGTTTTTTGTTCATATATTAAGCACATGACTATGATTAGCTCCCAAAGCCAAATGAGTTCAAGTAACTGCTCCCATTCCTTCAGGCAGTTGCATAGTCCTATTTCCATACAAGCTTCATTCTGCATTACTGCACTGGTCTATCTGTCTCAAACTATATTAATTTGCTGCCTGTCCACCCTGAAAACTTAAAAGACATATGTTTTTCTAATAGTAGCTAAAACAGACATCATGTCCGACAATATGTCATCTAGGATCAGTTAGACTTCACCTGCAGATGTGAAATGGGAAGCTGTGCGCCATTAAAAAGCAGTCTGTCTCAACCTGGTGCCCTCCAGAGGTGCTGGACCTCAGTTCCCAGAATCCCTAGCCAAGATGAGAAAGGTTGATATAGAGTCTGTTTTTATCACATATGTCACTTATACGTGCATGTACTAAAAACAGCAGGATCTTCCTCTGGGGTTTAACTTCTAAGAACCCAACAGAAGGAAATGAGCTCTGGAAAACAACCTGCCCCAAACTGCTGCCCTCTAGGTGTGTTTGACTGTATTCATACCAAGATGAGACCTCACCATCGGCATTTGGTTATATCATATAAACCGTTTGGTCTCTCCAGAATTAAGTGTAACTATACAGTTGCAGGAACTGATAGTGTTCTCAGGCAGCTTCTGTGCATTAAAAATTGCAAAAGGCAGTGGTTTCCATTTGCAGTGATGAAGCTCTACAGAGCTTAGTGGATGAGTCATTTTTATCACTAGTAAGAAAATGCTTCCCTTCACCTTCTAGCTTTGGGTTCAGGTCAGACTTCACCCACTGTCCACAAAGGTTTGATTACAGTGGCATCACGATGAGGTGTTTTAATTTTCCTAGCCTTAAGCATAACAGAGGGATAAATTGTCAGTTTATGAGAGTTCATGACTTGTAAGAGACATGTTAACAAAGTCAGCCAATGAATAGGCATAGCAACAGATCAGCCAATGGGAGCCGTTTGGAAACTGAAACAGTATTTGCTGGAAATAGCAAGGAGCCTGGGTGTGGTTTAGCTCTGCAGCTCAAGAAACTGAAACTAGTCTGTGCTGAACTCTGTACTGAAACTGAAACTATTAACTCCTCTCCTCTGCTTGTATTTATTATCATATTGGAAAACCTGTTCTGGTATTGTATATTTACTTCACATGTTATATTATATATACAGAGAAATTATTGGATCCTGCTGAATTCATTTACTTGTGTGTGCTTCTGAATGTGATTGCTGCTGCAAACTCTGACATAACTGCAAGGTTTACATCTCTCTCCATAGTAACCTTTTTTTGGATCTCTTTGGAATTCAAAGAACAAATGCAAGCAACATATATAAGAAACATGAAATGGGACCAAGGGATTGACGAGCTGCCATTTTTTTTTTCTGCGTTCTCTTATTTATTAGCCAGCTGGGAAGGTGACTTGGTTGGCTCACTTTTTGTTGGTATTTTGTGGCTGGCAGGTAAGAATGTAAGAACTCTCCTAGCAAATATGAACGCTTATATAAGCAACAAGCTATTTTGCTACAAAAATGAAGCCCAACTGGGTGTTGCAACCTTTACGGTTTACAAGTATTGAAGTGCTCACCTAGCCGCCCAGCATCCTGAAGCTGAATTTTCAACATTTCCATTGGGGATGTGACCACCACCTGGCATGTCCCAGCTCCGCAGCCAGCCAGCATTTCCCTGGCCAAGGACAATTCTTTTCTGTTAAGAGTAGCACAAATGTACAGGACCGGTTCAAATGTGCAGATAGAAACGATGCTCAGACTGGAGCAAGGTTACAAACAGAGAACTAATGATTCTTTTCCTCATACCCATCCACGGAGAGCAACTGTCGGAAGAAATCATTGGCTGCCAACTTGATTGCCTTTTCAGGAGTGACAAGAGTGAGATTTACAGCAGCCCCTTGGAGAGAACAGAAGAGGTAATAAGGAGCCTTGATGATGACTTTGCTGGCTCATCCCTACTCCAACAGGAAATGCTGATCGCTCTGCCTTGCCCACAAGGATCCACAAAAGCAATAATATTTAAATAATACAAGTTTCAATTATTACTGGAAAGATATACCTATCTTCCTATATTCTCTACATAACCTTAAATAAACATTGCACCAAAATAATAATAAACTAAATAAATATAACTTATTCAAAAAAATCAAATCTCTGAGAATCTAACACAACTCCAAGTGTTGCCCTTGTAGTTTTCTTTCCAACAATACCAAAATATCATTGTTGTCTTGTTTGAGTTCCCAGTGTAGCCTTACAGCTCTAGGATTTCCTGGTAATCTCTCATCCAAGTACTAATCCTTAGTTCTGAACATCACCCAAACTCAATTAAGTGTTATCCTCTTAGGGCAGTGGTGGCGAACCTTTTACTTACCGAGTGCTGAAAAGTACACGTTTTGCATGTGTCATCTGCACTTGCGTGCGGCTCTTCCACGTGCGCTGTATGTGCAACTGCACCATCTGTGCATACATGCAGCTTTTGCACATGAGAGCACGCATGTTGTGCGCAGGCACTCATGCAGACATGAGCAATCATGTGTGCATGCGCAGGAGAGCTCCAAAGACCAGCTGGATTTCCTGCTGCAATCGCGCATATGCACAGCGGAGACCCGAAAACCAGCTGGGTCTCTGCAATCGCGCATGTGTGCATGCGCCATCACATGTGCATGCTCAGCTGGAGGTAAGTTGGCTGACAGCTTGTGTGCCCAGCAAGATGGCTCTGCGTGCCACCTGTGGCACCTGTGCCATAGGTTCTCCATCACGGTCTTAAGGCTTCAGGAAAAAAATATATAAAAAAAAGAAATTTATATAATAACTCTTTAAAAAGTCTTACAGCATATCCAGATTTTTTTCATATTTCAAATTCAGTCATGAAGAATGTAGATGGGTTCAACTTAGTGGTGAAATTCCATTTTTTTTACTAGCAGTTCTGTGGGCGTGGCCACAGGATGAAACATCACCAAGCACAGAATTACCATTACCATTACAAGTTCACCAAAGACACAATGTAACAAGGGGAGAGGCAGTTTCTATGAGCAAGGCAATAAAGATTAGGCTAGAAACAACTGCCTTATTTACAGGATTAACCCTGCAAAGTTAATCTTTATAGGATTAACCCTGCAAAGTGGGGAAAAAACAAAAGGAGATTTCTTCTATTCTGTTTTTTCTCCGAACTGCTTAGAAAGTTAGCAACCAGTTCTAGCAAATAGGTGCAAACTGGTTGAATCCCACCTCTGACTATATCAGATGATGGTCCACATGCTCGACGAAGGCAGTCAAGTTTTTATGAAAGGAACCGAGATATTTAAAAAAGGAAGACTATGAATAGCATAAAGCCAGTTTCCAGAATATAATCTCACAAGTGATGGATGGTGACCAAAGATCCTAATACCAGAACAAGCCCAAAACTTCCAATGAAATACTGTTTGGGAGAGTAACTCTTGAACTGTACAGTATTTGCCTTTGAATAAACATTAATAGAATGCAGCATGTATGTTTATAGTACCTTAAAAAAAGCAAACCAAGGCTATCTTGAAACTACCTTTAATTACTATACCGCAATTGGCAACCTGGAATCTTCCAGATGCTCATGAACTAAAGCTTCCCAAAGTTCACCAGATGAGCTGGAATTGACAGGAGTTAAGAAAAAACATTCTATATATGTTATTTTTAATTTCCTCAATACAATGTTATTTCATTTCCAATTTTCAACCATCACATATATATTTTCAAATCACATGTTTTACTTTAAATTGAGATGTTGTAAAGAACAAATTATTAAAATTTCAAGGCAAAATAAAGCCCTTCCATTTCTACAGGGATTACCTCTATAAATGCCAAACAACCCTTCGGAGCGTATTGTCTTCACCAAACAATCTTGCCTAAAATATGAAAGGGAGAAACAATTACAAAAACTATTTCAAAGTTGGGGTTCATGTGTGTAATTATTTCTTGCTTCCTGTTCTTCCCTAACGTTTCTCCTTAGGGTAGCAAGATCTTCTTCGCTATGGCACCAAGACAGTTGAAAAGCTCAATTACATTCAGCTTTTAATAAATATGCAGCAGGAGTCTTTTTCATTATTGATTTCATTTTTGAATGATGGTAACATTATATCATTGACACTCAGTTAATTATGCTTTCTAGCAACTGTACCATATTTTTGGACTATAAGACGCACCTAGATTTAGAGGAGGAAAACAAGGGAAAAAAAGGTTTTGGCCTCAGCACATCCCATTTTCAACCTCCCTGGCCCCCAGAAACACTTTGAAGGCCAAAAATGGGCCCGTATTTGGCCTCCCAAACCATCCGCATATGCTGTTTTCACAAAAAATGGCCTTTTTTTGGCCTGGAGAGTGCTTCTGGGGCCAGGGAGGGCAAAAATGGGACACACAGGGAATTTGGGAGGCCAAAATGGCCCCAGTTTTGGTGAAAATAGGATGCATGGAGGGTTTGGGAGTGCTTCTGGGGGCCAAGGAGGGCAAAAATGGGACATACAGAGGGTTCAGGAGGCCAAACCCAGGCCCATGTTCTGTCTATAAGACCCACAGACATTTCCACCCACTTTGGGGGTGGGGAGTGCATCTTACAGTCCAAAAAATACGGTAATTTTCCCCATCAACTCTAGCCTCTTTCCCAGCCTTGTGCTTTTTAGAATTGCTGGGTCTGCAACATACAGGTTAGAAAATTTGAGAGTTGCAGCTTTGTAAGATATATTAAAAACATGATGGGTAAAGAAAATGAAATTTTGAGGCATACTCAATAGTGTTAGGAAATGCATCAACAGAACTCATTTTGATTCCTTTCAGTGTAGGGTGTAATATTCTGTACCGTCACTCACGCACATGCCTGTGTAGACTGCTCGTCCTTGCTGATTCTGGAGACGGGTTTTGGCCAGATCAATGGGGAAGACACAAGTTACCCCCACAAGGCCAGCTATACCTCCATTGATTAATTTTGCTGGAAGGCTGGGAAGAAAGAGGAGATAGTTACCAACGTTTGTTTAAAAAAGCATGAGCATGCTTTCCAATCCCATTCCTCTTCTGTGGTGTTCCCGGAGGTATACTTCGCAGATTTGGATGATGGTATAGTAAAAACAGACCTTGCGACATAAATATTAGGAATATTAGGAACTATTACAATGGGAGAATGTTGGCCAAAGCAGTTTAAACCATTGCAGTTATTATTAATTTCTACTCTTATTTTACAGAAAATTGTGAACCCTCTGCCCCTTCTCCAGTTAAATTTTGTTCTTGTCTTCAACAACTTATTTCTCTCAATAATGACACACATCACATGAGCAGAATCACTAACCTTTGAAAACCAAGCACACAAAGCAATACCGACCTGATCTTCTTGCTTGTCATTTTCCTTGAGTGGTGGCTGCTGCTACTACAGACCCAGGAAATCCTTTGATATTAGAGAACACTGTCTTTGCTGTCTTTATTTAACTGGAGACAGAAAACAATTCTTCTTTCTTTCCTGGATAACAAATCACAGTTCAAAAATAGAATGGATGTTCATCGTTCCAATCCAGCCCCGGGGATTTTCAGGGAAGTTTGCTGAATAAATGTGGTTCTTTTCTCCTTTTCTTTCCCCTAATAAGAGCAATAGCACTTAAACTTACATACCGCTTTATAGTGCTTTACAGCCCTCTCTAAGCAGTTTACAGAGTCAGCATATTGCCCCCAACAATCTGGGTCCTCATTTTTACCCACCTTGGAAGGATGGAAGGCTGAGTCAACCTTGAGCTTGGTGGGATTTGAACTCCTAAACTGCAGGCAGCTGACAGTCAGCAGAAGTAGCCTGCAGTACTGCACTCTAACCACTACGCCACTGAGGCTCTAATAAGCCAGTTTATACTAGATACTTTCCCTGTCTCTTAATGACCTTCCTTCACCCTTACATATTACATACATATGAATACACCTGAGGTCTATGGAGCTGAAAAATACTAAGTGCTTGGTAATATTCGAGCAAAACGAGTTGTGGGATCTTCACCATGTTTACTCAAGGTAAAATCAAGTGAGCTTCTGCTCTGCAAGAGGGATGCGAACACAAAAAATTTCAAGGAGTTAACAATTCAGTAACATTTGGTTCCAGATCATGAACAGAAAAGAAAAACCAAATCCACAGAATTCAGCCCACACCCTGCAAATGTTGAAAAAGACATTGCAGAGCAACCTCAGGCCATTGTAGGATTTCTTTGTGAAGGAGAGAGAGGGGAAGTAGATAAATATCCATCTGGAAAAAGAGAAGGCTTGCAAATATTACTCAAATGTGGCCGTTACCTACCATGGTAGCTAATGTGAAAATAAGAACTGGAACAGCTAAAATATTTGTAGTTTGTGATTTAAAAAAAAAGACTAAATCATTTAAAATTCTCTAGATTTATCCTTCTACACATTTCCAAAGTAACTGGAAGTAATAAACCGGACCACGCCCCACTTTAACCCATGCTAGGTTTTGGGCTAATTGGTTCTGTACCCCCAGACTTTGCATTTATTACACCACATTGATAGGCCAATGTATTATTTACGTAGCTAATTATAGTTTAAGCATGGCTGACATCTGAACTGAGAGATAAGTCACAGTGTTAATATTTTTAAATTATGATTTAAACTATGGTCTATTCACTATTGTCATTTGAAAGACCAATTGTGTAATCAAGGTTGAAATAGTGTGTTTAAAAAACTAGTCTAAATAATTTTGTGTAGGCAATATGTTTTTGTGCTTTTTCCTTTCTTTTTTATTAATGCAAAGGTAGAAATTGTGGTTTATTAGATAAGTCATAAACAGCTGGATTTACAAATATTCAGTCTAAGCCACAAAGATGGAGTTCTATAAAACGCATGGTTAGAACCAAACAACCTACCATAAATGGGTGCAAAAATCTATGCAATCTGTGCTGCATTCTCTGAAACCAACCAGTATGCTAAATGTAGAGTTGAATAAGTCTTTTTGTTTCAGCCAGGAAATAGCATCAAGAGAAAATGAGGGTATTTTTCTGCTTTCAACTGGATATGGTACAGCTAAAACAAACAAACTTGCCCTGGGTATATGTATAAACTGTACTATGTTCAGGCATTAATTTTTTTTTCAGCAGCCAAGCAAAGTTTTTCTTTCTGTTTTTTGCAAATATAGTACAATATACACAAACAATGAATCATATAACAGAAAAAAATGTCACCAATAGTTTTACGATTAGTCATAATTCTTATGTAAGCATTTTATATAAGCTTTTGAATATAGCAATACTAGCACTGAAAAAGTAAGTTTGCATGATTTGTAGTATTGAAGTTTTAAACTTCTAGAGCAATCTATCTCCATGCAACTGTGCAAAACAATACATAGCCAGCCCTCATATACATTAGTTGTGGCAAAACAACCTATCTTTATATATTTTGAGTGTTATTAGAAATGGTAATGCCAAACCTACAAAACGTACTAAAACATATACAATTAAAACTACTCCACCTGCAATATAAATTTTAAAAAATCAAAATATCATAAATCATTCCTGTGAAATTGAACTGCTTCCTCAAATCCACACCCTTTTTCCTCCAATGTAAAAAAAAATATGTCAAAACCTATTCAAATGTCAAAAATCATTCATTAAGTATCCACTGCACTAATCAGATATAAAAGCATCCTAACTTTCTGCAAGCTGCTATTATTAGCTGTCGGTCACTCATTCACATGCATTTCCTCATCTACAGAAAACTTTTAAAAGTTTCAGCATATAACTGTTAGTGCAAATGTGTCCATACAGTGCTTTATAGAGCTCAGTTTTAATTATACATATAATACACATCAAACACAAACGTTTAGAAAGACACGAGGTTTTGGAAATAATTATCCCTGTACCAATGTTAGAAATAAATAGCTATAAACTACCTCCCCTTAATTCACATCTAATTTCACTGAATAAATTGACTCTCCCTCTCCACTTACACTAATTAGCAATCTCACTAGTTTGAGTAACTATTCATCTCCAAATTCATTTGCTCAAAGAATACCATGAATTTGTAGATTGCTTTCGGAATGATAAATACTGAAATACTTTATGAATGAAATGTAAAGTCAGAAAAAGTTGGGAAACTTACCTTCCTTATTTTCAAGCATTTGGGTTCCTCCCTTCCTCCTCTCTAATTTTTAAGCATCTGACTCACATCTGGAATCCTTAAAAAACAACCACTCATGCCTGTTTTAAGGGACTGTCCACAAATTCCCAGTAATATTATCTGAATATACATAGGAAACCCTTTTTTTTCCTTCTTCGCTGTTCATCTTATTTTAGGTCCAGCAAAAAAAAAAGCAACTAACTCCAGCCCAAGCATTTTCCATTGAATAAGGACAATTTTAAACAAATGCTGTCCATTTCAGTTTATTTAGTCAAGCTCTAATTTCTCAAGCATGGTTGTATTGACTGTTAACATTATATTCCATTAATGCGATAAGATTTCATATCCCCAAATCAATTACAGATCAGTGGACAATTAGGGGTCTTCCTGGACTCTTATAGTGGGTAAAATCATCTATGACCAGTAAGACTTTTACAAAAGATTCATTAAGCCCATTTCTGGACCAGGAGGTTCTTTATACAGTGACTCATGCCACATCCTGCATGTGGTAAATTTATATTTACCGACAAAGTAATAAAGGCTGCCTGCGGAGGCTCCCGGACTGGGGCTGAAAGGCGAAAGGGAAGTAGTATGCGCCTTTCCATATTTGGATAGACCAGGTTGACCCAATAGAAAAAACACTTAATCCTGCATGTGGGCATGTGCAAAGGACCTTGAAGACAACTCAGTAGTAGTAAGTCCACAATGCGGCCTCCCACTGCAAGCTGTACTAGAGACCAGTAGACTTCCAGATACAAATCAAGATGTTAGTTGTCATCTATAAAGCATATAGTTTAACTATTTGATGGACAGTCTCTCTCCTGTGTTTCTACTTATTCAATAAGATTGGACAGAATTTAGCAATGTCACCTGATGGGAACCAGGAAATGTACCTTCACTATCATAGTCCTTAGTTATTTAGGTATACCTTATAAAGGGGGATGCGGTGGGTCATTGGTTATGATGCTGAGCTTGTCGATCAGAAAGGTCGGTAGTTCAGTGATTTGAATCCCTAGTGCCGCGTAACGGGGTGAGCTCCCATTACTTGCCCCAGCTTCTGCCAATCTAGCAGTTTGAAAGCATGTAAAAATGCAAGTAGAAAAATAG
>JAEANM010002492.1:0-24440 GCA_017656035.1 Myanophis thanlyinensis | reverse complement strand
TGTGGTCGTGAATGGTTGCGTAAGCATTTCACTGCATATTGTACCATGTATGACTGTGCATGTGACCAATAAAAATTTGAATTTGATTTGAATTTAAAACATAATGCATCCTATACATTGAGAACAGCTAGAATACTTGAATCTTATGTAATTTTATGCATTCAGTGCTCAGTACCAGAACCTTTATTTGCTCAAACTGCATTATATAAAGCACCCTGCCTAGAAAAGACAGTAGGAATACAATCAACCTCTTTGTGCAGATGTTTAATTATTGTTTCTTGGTAGTGACAACAGAGATTAATAGATTGGGAAATGTAAATTATCACAAGCTCTAGAGTCAGACACTTATCATATGATGCTGAGACTCTGTGCTACTATGCTTAGGTCAGAAAACTTGGCAAGAGGTGTCAAGAAATTATTTGGGACCAGTTGCAAAAAAATCTTTTGGTCAGTGATTGTTCTCTTTTCTCCATTATATACGTTCAAGAGAAGAAAGGAAAAAGAAACAATGGGATTCAAAGTAGTTGTGGGGAAAAACCAATGTAATCAAATGCTGCAAAGATCATTTCCAGCTTCTGTCATACATACCATCTCCATAGTACGCTAACCAGAAGCAACTAGACTAGAGCCATTAGAATACTGATTCTACATTTCCCATTTCCACAAAAACTGTCTTTAGCTGGGAATAATATTCAATTGCTGCTTTGCCATTTTCTCGTCCAAATCCTGAAAAGACAGATAAATTTATGACAAAACTGTAACTATTTGCTTTTAAAATGCATTGGAGAATGGAGAATTTGTTGAAACAAACTTAATACTGCAGTCTCATTCCAGAAATGAGCAAAACTGACTCATTAGATTCCTAATGATAAAATATAAATGATAGACTTCTTAATATATAAATCAAGTGTTTTTCCTCACCCTGCTCAGTGAGCAGCTATGAGCTTGTAATTTGCAAATCTAACATTAATTTAATACCAGTTTCTCTTACCTGTTTTAATTTAAAATGCCATGTATTCATTTTTCTACTTAAGATAAGTTTTTTTACAGCAGTATGTGTATGCAGAAGTTATCCTTATTAATGGAACTTAGTCCTAAAATAGGTTTGCATTAAGTATGTAGGTCCTGTATCTTATTTTAAGTAAATCAAACTTCTTTTTTAAATAAAAACAGTTTTCAGAAAGAAGGTGAAATTATCATGAGAAAGTAACAAATCAATGGCAAATCTGGCTATTGCTGCTACTGTACACTGGGTAATAAAGTTCTGCTGCTTTAATTGTGTACACTGAAATTATGAAATTTAATTTACAATCCAATTTAGGGTAATTCTTCAACTTTTGCCAAGTATCATGTAAGTAGCTGTCAACAGCCAAAATATTACAGCAAAGTTGCTGAGTGGAATACCTGACATCTTGTATCCTCCAAAGGGAAGCTCCACAGGACTGACATTATAGTTGTTGATGAAGCACATACCAGCCTGGAGATGAGCTGCTACTCTGTGGGCACGCTGGATATCTCTGTAAAGGAGAATGATAATTTAAATTCTCTCTCATTTCCCTAATACAAATGTCCATCATGTATTAACTTTTCCTCTGGGATATTGCCATTTTAATGAGGCATCAGAAAGTAAGGATAACACTCAGTTTCTATCAAATGGAAGAACTATACAGCAAACAGCTTTCTGCTACGCTCCAAGCTGATTGTCTGCTTCCAGCCTTGCAGCTGTCATTCCTGCATATGCAGTTCAACTTGCCACAACCATCTCCCACTTCTGAAATATATTCCCCTCTTGATGGTACCTGGTGAAGACACCGCCTGCCAGGCCAAAACGAGTATTGTTAGCTCTCTCTAAGACCTCTTCTTCTGTGTCAAAGGGTAGAATAGACATGACTGGTCCAAAAATTTCCTCTTTTACACATGTCATGGTGTCCTTACAGTTTCCTGGAAGCAACACAGGTGTGACCATACAATATTAAGAAATCAGTCAATCTGAATGTATATGAAATGAGATAGGCTACTTCAGCTACTAAGAATTAAGTAGAATTTCAGAACAACTTTTTAAAGCTCCATCTGTAAGATCTGAGATAAATTTTTAAATTAAATAAATGGCCAGAGCACATCTTTAAATATTAGTGTGTGAGAGTTCATGACTTGCGAGAGACATGGTAACAAGGTCGGCCAATTAATAGACATGGCAACTAAGTCAGTCAATGGGAGCTGTTTGGAAACTAAAACAGAGTAGTTGTGTGAATCAAGAGACAGCAGGAGCCTGGGTGTGGCTTAGCTTAACTGCCTTATATACTGAAGTTCCTTTGTCTGTATTAAGCTATGTTGCTCTGAACTGAAACTAAATCTGTGCTGAGCTCTAAACTGAAACTTCTCTCCTCTGCCTGTGTTTTGCTTGTATTTGCTACCACGTTGGAAAAATCTGCTTTTGATATTGTATAATTACTTTATGTTATATTATATATAAAGAAAAGTTTCTTATAAATAATGGAATCCTGCTGAATGTTATTGCTGCTGCAAACTGACATTAAAAACTTAATTTCAAGTTCTACTTTAGAGTTTCAGTTCTAAGCATTTTATCATGAAGTCTGCTTTTTTAAAAGTTTTTTTATTTTTTACAAACATATCCGTGTGTGAACATCGTGGCACCTGAGTGTCATACATTTTGGTACAAACAAAATAATATTGATCACATTTATTATGATTAATAGTCTTATATTGTTCCAATAATAATGCACATTTATATAATTATAATCTTCCATTGTTTAATTATTTAAAATTTCATTATGTCATATTTATGCCAATCCCTATTTTCTATGTATCCTGCCTTCTACAACAAATAAAATCTTGATCATGTTTATTACATTTAGCCATTTTATAGAATTCTAATAATAATAATACAAATACTTTTATTATGTTGTAATCATCCATCCATTAGGTATTCAAATTATACTCCATTATTTAGTTTTTCAGTGTTGCAATGTATCATTTTTATGCTAGTCACCATATCCTGCATATCATGTATCTTACTACAAATATTGTTAATCACATTTATTACATTTCACAAGTTATATAATTCTAATAATAATATATTCAATTTCCCATTGCCTAGTTCTTAATTCTAATTTCCCCTCTTTTTATTATTTCTCAGATCAAATTGTGTATTAACCCCCCTCTGTCTAGTCTCTCTCCTTATTCTAACTTCTAACTATGTCACTGCTGTATTTGAACATATTTCCTTACTAACCATCGTCTCTTGCCCGCTTTAATGCTATAATTGTTCATTTTTTTGGCTTGACTCATCCCTCTCTTGGATCTGTATTTCTATCTACATTGCCCTCTTGGCTGCTCATTTTAAACTTTTCTCCCTTCTCTACCCTTTTCCATTGTCTAATTTCCAAAATGTCTACTCTTGTCCCTATCTCTTTTCTAGACAAAGCGTCCTGATTCTTGGGTTCCTCTTTTAATTGTCTTAAAATATTCTTCCCTTGGCTTGTTTCATCCATCCTTATCACTTTTAATATTAACTCTTTTATATCATTTTGTACTATTTGTTGGTTTATTTGTTCTACTTTTACATCTGCTTTTTGAATTAGCTCCTCTTCTTCATGGGTATCTTAATCACTCATAGTCTTTTGTATTATATTTCCCAGTTTTTCCTCTGTGGACTCCATTGATTCATCATGTCCTTGCACTTTGTTGCCAACATCTCCCTTGTGTTTTGAATTATTGATGCCATTTCCTCCCAAATACTCATTTCTTCTTGGTGGAGCATCTCATAACATTTTATTATGTCCCTCTTTTGTCCAATGATCCAGCCATGCCCACCCAGTCACATGACCACCAAGCTACGACCACCAAGCTACGCCCACAGAACCTGTAATAAAATAAGTTGAATTCCACCACTGGTGGATTGGTCTGTAGTTTCCTGCTTCCCCCCTCCTCTTTTTTAAAGATTGAAACCACATTAGCTCTTTTCGACTCCAGTAGTAGTTCCCTGGTGTTCCAGGAGCTTTGAAAATTTTGTTCAATGGTTCCAAGATCATGTCTGCCAGCTCCTTCAGAGTTATGGGGTGTAATTCATCTGGTCCTGGTGATTTGCACTTGTCTATACTGGATAGATATTATATTACCATTTTCTTTCCTATTTTGATTTGTATTCCTATTTTGTCTTCTACAGTACTACTTCTGATAGACTGGACTATTTTTTTCCTTTTGTGTAAAGATAGCGGTACTGTTTATCCCACAATGTTCTATCTTACCAAGAAGTGCCAAAACTTACCCCTGTAGTAAGATGGGTAAGTAAGTAAATAAGTAAAATAGGCTGTGGAATTTGTCAAACACTTTACTGAAATCCAAGTAAACTATACCAACAGCATTTCCCTGATCCACTAATTTAGTCATTTAATCATTTTAATTTAATCACTTTTTAGCACTGTTATTATCTTTTCACTCTACTTAGTCTAGTCTAGTAAATCAAAGTTTTGACTATGGTTAAAAAATAGTGTCAATGGCATTAATAATATAGTATCCATACCTAAGACACAAGGAGACATATAAAAGCCATTTTTCAGACTGGGATCATCTGGCACAAATGCATCCCCTCCACACAGGACTTCTGCACCCTAAAAAGTGTAACAAGATAATGGCAGAAAACCACAATGCATTTTACGCAAAATTAACAAAACTTTGCCAACCTAAGCAGGAAAGTACCAAAGCTTATAATACCAACGTATATAATAAAACACGAGACAAGACAAAAGGTTCTTTCTCTTGGAGCAATATCACTCTTGGCAATATAAATGAATCTTCTCCTATCACACAATGTCCTATAACTGTTTGAAACCCAAATAGATTTGTTTGACATTTCACCAATGGAAGAAATATGTAACTGACATATTTCATTTTCTCATTTTTAGTACAATAGAGTAAGCTACTTCAAAATATTTATGATCAGGATACTCAGCTGATTGATTTCTATATTAACCTAAGTCAGTGATTTAAACTTTAAAATAATTGAAATTCACATTCTCAGAATTCCCTAGCCAGCATTCTTCTTTTGAACAGTGCCCAGAGCATGCTGGCTGGCGAGTTTTGGGAGTTGGAGTCCATCCTTCTTAAACCTGCTAAAGTTGAGAAATACTAACTTAAGTCATCAGCTGTTTCCTACAAATTTATTTTAAAAAGCAGCATATATGCTAGAGAGGTAAAAACAGACAAGGAACAAAGTATATTTTTAGTTTTGTGATTAAACTAATCTTTATGGGATTCTTTTGCACATTACTTTTAAGGACTATGTGAGTACCAATGAAGCTTTAACTTAGCCCAGGTGAATGTTGATATAGTACAATATAACACAACCAAGTTATAAAGTTATTAAATACAGATTGGTAAGCAACTTTCTTATATAATATCCTTATTAAATTATTCTTTTCTGCAGTATCCCATGGAAAAAACAAATAGTAGGAGATCGTTTTTAATCAGTTCGTATTATTGTATCTATAGCCAGCAGATTATAAAAATTGCTGCAAGTTAATTCAAGAATTTGCTCATTACCTCTGATATTTGTATTACATTAGAAGTGAAATATACACTCCCTTTTACTGCCAATGTTGTTTATACTCACTATATATTCCAATTGATTTCATAAAGTGTCTGGCAAGGGATGGTTATTACTAAGAGTAGAGTGTACCCTCTTGCCAACTGGGACCTATATAATTCCAATTGTTGCTTGCTCTTATTTTCCTTATTGATTAGAGTGAACAGCACATGGACTCTGAACCCCTTCCCTATTGAGTTTAGGTACACACATAATTCACATATTATACCTATTTATTACATCTATTTATTTATACTATAGGGGATAAAAATGAGGCATTTATTTATTTATTTTGTAGTACTGAATAGGAATAAAAAGAGCTTTTTGCCTCTTAAAATCATCTAAAGCCAAAAAAGGTTCCACTGATCACTCAGGTAATACCATGACTTTACCAGCCACATGAGTTGCAATCCTTACAAGCAAAACAGATTAAGCAAACCTGCATATGTTTATTTAACATTACCTACTTAAATTAGTTGAATATAGGTTGATGAGAGGCATACCACCTGACTATAATTTTTTTTATTCCATATGTGGTTTGTACTCATTGTTTTTAGTAACCCAATTATAATTTGTTAAACTGATGTGCCCAGATCAAATAGCTTTTCACTGGATAGCCATAAACTATATAGGCATAGAAAAGCACCTTTGTTCTACGTTCAATACTCAGTTTTCACATGATACATAATATGACGCCTATATTCTAACATCTCATGTGGCAAATGAGTGAAATGTTTTCAGTAGCCCAATCCCTCAGGATAAAGCTCAGTAAAGATAATGCTCACCTGCTCCTTTGCTTGTTTAACAAAACTCAAGACCTTCTCCTGGTGTGCCTTGTTGATAAGTGCGCCCATTCTTGTATCTTGCAGCAGGGGGTCACCAATTTTGATGTTCTGAGTTTGTTTCACAACTTCTTTGGTGAAGGCCTCCAGGGCTGCTCGTTGTACAAACACCCGAGTACCATTGCAGCAAACCTGAGGCACAGAAACAGACTTAAGAAAGGGCCCACTTTCAGAATTGTTAGGCTCAGAATTAACCTGTAACTACCAACTTATAGTTCTCCACTTATGACCACCATTGGGCCCAGAATCGCAGTCACTGAGTAATGTTGTTAAGTGACACAGGTTAAATGGAATGCCAGGGATAAGGCCTGGGCCTAGCAGGTGTGGTGGGGCAGGGAGAGGGCACAGATCTTCCACCACACCCAGGCTCTCCCCCTGCCCCACCAGGGAGAATACCCACAAAAATGACTGCATTTGCTAGTGTTTTCACTAGATCTGAGGCCCATTTTTCCAGTGGGCTGAGAAATTTCACCTCTAGAGGGGAAATCCTTCAGCATTCTGGAAGAATAGACTTCAAATCTGGTGAAAATGCTAGCAAATACCATTGTTCTGAAGATGAGAGTGGGAGGGGGAATGCTGGCATTTTCATCAGATTTCAGATCTGGTGGATTTCTTCTCACTGCGCAGAGAGGAGGAGAAATCCCTCAGGATGCCTCAAATCCAACATTCCCTTCACTTGCAATCTTCCCTGAAAGTTTTCCAATGTTTTTCTGCGGAAGCTGCCAGGGAAGATTTCAAATAGTGATCACAGGACACTTCACAACCGGTCATAAATGTGAACAAATTGTCAATACAGTCATGATGCAACATTTTACAATGGTTAGAAGTGCTTTACAGGCAGCAAAGCACCCATTCAAAGTCTGTCATGTTTGCAAACAGGATTGGAGATTGGAACAACGATCAGTAACAAATATCAAAAAGTCAAATCAAATCTAATAATTATAAAGTCTGTGAGGAGTGAATAGAGGAACAGAGCCTCTTCTGAACAATAAACATTACAAGATAATACCAGTCCTGAAAAGCAATGAACACTGGAAAATTTGAATCATAGAACACAGCACAAGTTTGTCAAACTATTTACTAAGTCTGCATTACTATTATTCTTTTCATCACTCCTATCACCTATTTCCTCCCACTTATGACTATAACTTTGTTGCTTGTATCCTTACAATTTACATTGATAATTGTTTCCTAATATGATTTGATTGCTTATTTGTACCCTATGACTATTATTAAGTGTTGTATCTTATGATTCTTGACAAATGTACCTTTTTTATGTACTGAGAGCATATGCACCAGACAAATTCCTTGTGTTTTCAATCACACTTGGCCAATAAAGAATTCTAATCTAATCTAATCTAATATAATCTAATCTAATCTAATCTAATCAAATAAGAAAAATGTTTGTGGAATGGTACAACATATAGCAAATTTCTTCTCCAGCTATGGAACTTAAGTGGACTTTTTAAAATGAATAGAACTTTACTGTGGTCATAGACCAGCAATAGACAAGAATCTACTTACAAAAGTGTTAAAATAGTATTAACATTAATAGTGGAGAATAACCTTCATGGTGATAAAATACATATTCTCAAACTGTTTGGGTCCTGCCCTTGTTTACATGAGTGGAGAGCAGATAAGTACATGTACAATTATAATTTCTCAAAGTTGTTATAGATATCTGCTAAAGATAATATCTATATTTCTGTAACCAAATTTTTTCTCGCAGTCATTGCAGCGGCACAGAATTTTGCCACTGTGCACGTGGTAGCTTGGTTTGAATCCTGGAGGAGAAAAAATGATTTAGTCAGATCCACAGCTTCTTGTTAGATAAAAAAATTGCATACCTCACCCTGGGTAAGGAAATTAGCCATGAGGGCTCCTTTCACAGCATTATTCAATACACAGTCAGAGAAGATAATGAGGGGAGACTTTCCTCCTAACTCTAAAGTAACAGGTTTGATCCCTTTGGCTGCCATTTCCATAATCTATTGGGAGAGAAAAACAGAACAAGATGCAGCAGCTAACACAGGCAATTATAATTCTATCTTTTTTGGTAAGTGCAAAGAGCCTCAGCTAGAATTTGTTGAATAAAGATCCATCTCAAATACAAAATTATTGCTTTTTCAAAAGTCAGGACAAAGGTGAACATTTTCAAGCAGTTACCTCACATAAATATGCTATTTTTGATATAAACATCTAACACCCAAAGCTATGCTATTAAAGTAGCAATGGGCCTTTATTCAAGCTTTTTTGTTATGAATGTTAAGAATATTTTTCTTCTAACCATAATGAATATGTTTTATTTGAACTGTATACCTTAACACCTGTGGGCACACTCCCGGTGAATGAGACCTTGGCCACATCTGGGTGTTGGCATAGAAATTGACCTGTGGCAGCTCCACCCTGCACCACATTGAAAAGTCCCTTAGGCACACCAGCCTTATTGTAGATCTCTGCCAGCAGCACAGTAGAGATGGGGGTGAAGGGAGAAGGCTTGAAGACCATGGCATTACCTAGGTAGCCCAATTCACAAGAATAAAAAGAATGGATACGCATTTTCTGTCTAAAAATAGCCTCAACTACAATCAAATGAAAAAGTAAAAAAATGTTTCAACCCAATAGACAAAGTCATACAGGCATCTGGTCTATTATATCCATCCCACACATGTTCTGAAGCTAAATCAATGCCAATATCTATAAAGTGGTCTCTTCTACTATTATTTAAGTATTATTAAGTTCTAATAACAGTCCACTGGAACTTTACTCCCCATTTTCATATCTCAAATAGTAACAATGAATTCCTAGAAAGGCAATCCCTGACTACTAGTTTCTATGAATGAAACTCACAGAAATTAACTAGTTTATCAAAAAGTTAATTTATTTTACCACAGGCCAAAGCAGGGGCTGATTTCCAGCAGGCAATCTGAAAAGGGTAGTTCCAAGCCCCTATCCCAACACAGACTCCAAGAGGTTCTCTTCTGGTATAAGCAAAGGATCCCTCAGGGAGCTGGACATGTTGACCTAAGCAGAAAAGACAAAGAGATTTGGGCATAAGAAATATAAACCAATTCTCAAAAATGAGAAGCAGAATAATAAAGGCTTTATGTCTAGAAAAGTAGTAGAGGAAGGATGGAACATAACCTACTGAACTTCTATTCTAATTGTTGAAGAACAGATTTTTCTCTCCTATAATAAAATACAGAAACTGAATGCTCCAGAAAAACATACACAGTGCAACCAATCCTTCTTTCTTATTCACTAACCTGCATGAAATTCCAGCAAATCATCAAATCAAATCATCAAAGAGGGCAGAAGCAGAGCTTCTTTCAACAAAAGTTATTTCTTGCAGTAGACATGCTACATATTACCTTCCTCAATGATTGTAGAATGGCAAAAATCAGGATTCTGCCCAGCACAGAGAAGGGTTGTAATTTTCAAATTTTATTCACTGTCATCACATATACAGTATATCACAGAAGTAAGTACACTCCCTCATATTTTGTAAATATTTAAGTATATCTTTTCATGTGACAACACTGAATAAATGATACTTGACTACAATGTAAAGTAGTGATTATACAGCTTGTATAACTGTAAATGTGCTCTCCCCTCAAAATAACACAACACATAGCTATTGGCAATAAAAGTGAGTAGACCCCTAAGTGATAATGTCCAAATGGAGCCCAAAGTGTCAATATTTTGTGTGGCCACCATTATTTTCCAGCACTGTTTTAACCCTCTTGGGCACAGAATTCATCAGAGCTTCACAGGTTGCCACTGGAGTCCTTTTCCACTCCTCCATTACGACGTCACAGAGCTGGTGGATGTTAGAGATCTTGTGCACCTCCACCTTCCGTTTCAGGATGCCCCACAAATGCTCAGTAGGGTTTAGATCTGGAGACATGCTTGGCCAGTCCATCACCTTTATCCTCAGCTTCTTTAGCAAGGCAGTGGTTGTTTTAGAGGTATGTTTGAGGTCATTATTATGTTGGAATACTGCCCTGCGGTCCAGTCTCCAAAGGGAGGGGATCATGCTCTGCTTCAGTATGTTACAGTACATGTTGGCATTCATGGTTCACTCAATGAACTGTAACTCCACAGTGCCGGCAGCACTCATGCAGCCCCAAACCATGACATTCCCATCGCCGTGCTTGTACTTTCTATCAGAATTCTATGAAACATCTTCCCAATATTGCAGTTTTTCTAAAAGCTCTTGGAAAGCATTTTACCTATTACTCCTACTATACTTTCATCTGTATTGACGATTAACTAGATCAGGGGTGTCAAACAAATCTGGCCCATGGGTCCGGCTTGGAAATAGTAAAGGACTGGTCTGCGGGGCCTCTGGCAGCCAAAAAGGGGCATGGGGTGTGTGTGCAGCCCACCGTGCCACGTTTTCAGCCTGGACAGCCTCCTGTAGCACTCTGCCAGCCAAAACAGAGCATGTGATGCGTGTGCACAGACCCCATCCCCCATTTTAGCTGGCAGGATGCTGCAAGAGGCCTCTGTCCCATCTACCCCTCCCCCCCCAGCAGCTACCTATGGAGAAGAACTGCAATGCCCTCAAAGAAATCCAGTTTGACTCCCTTGACCTAGATCTGTGATGGCGAACCTATGGCATGGGTGCCACAAGTGACACAGAGCCTTCTTGCTGGGCACACAAGCTGTCAGCCAACTTACCTCCAGCTGAGCATGCACATGCGATTGCGCATGCTGGTCTTCGGGCTTCCGCTGTGCATGCACGCGATTGCAGCAGGAAATCCAGTTGGTCTTTGGAGCTTTCCTGCACATGAACACACGATTGCTCGTATATGCATTACATGCGCACAGCACGCAGATGGTGCGGTTGCACATGTGCACATGGAGGAGCCGCACACAAGTGCAGATGACACACACAAAGCGTGTACTTTTCGGCACTCGGTAAGTAAAAGGTTCGCCACCACTGACCTAGATGATACAATTTCACACCTCTATCATATTTGTTAGCCCTTTTAGCTTTTCCATTCATAGATAAACTACATTTTCACCTTCATGCATATATCGATCACTGCATAAAATCACATTGATTCAACTCTATTAATCATAGTTTTCTGTCAATCATACTCATCTCTTTACCAACAATCGTTCACCAACAGTACAACATATCTTCATTCATTAATTTATGCTTTTTACCACATACCTCTTCTATATTCAAGACTACATTTTTCCATATTGCAGAAAGCAACACATAGGATTGTGGCTTTCATATAATAAAAAAAGAAACCAATTCACCAATTTTAATCATATCCTTGGCACTTGCAGCGTTGTCTGCTAATGGTAACAACATAACACTATGCAAATTTTGAAAATTTTGGAAAGTGTAACAGAAGATTCATTTTGAGCAATTTCAAATTATTCTATGCAAATTGAATAAACTAAAACATACCATGCTAGTCTCCCATATCCCATTAATCTGGAAGTTAAGTATTAAAACATTCAATAAAATTCTGTTAGTCTACATCAACTAGAGCTCAAATAAACTAACTTTTGCTCTAAGTCTTTTCCCTTGGAAGTACCTGATATTAATTCTTAAATATTAAGTATTTATAAAATTGCATTAATTGTTTTTATATAAGGAGACATTAGACCAAGGAGTAATTAATGACAAAAGAGTCAGAATTAACAAACAGAACACGTAACAGCTACCTGCTAAGGAACCAGCTAGACCAGCATAATACTGCAGGCATTGCCAAGATATATCAATGTCTATGAGAGCTTCAAAGATGGATTTCCCATTGTTGATTGTTTCTATAGTGGCAATTTCTTCTCTTCTTTCCTGGAATCCAAAACATAGCACAGAACATGCTAAGCAATAAGTTTTCTGTTTTTATGCATCTTTTAAAATGTTTAAAACATCTAGTGACTGAAGCTCTCTGGACAGTTTACAATAAAGCATACTTTAAAAAAGTATAACTTGAATCAAAACATATATAATAAAATTAAAAATAAAAAGAATAAATCCTGACAGTCTTTGTATACACTGCGCTTCAAACAAAAATTCTAAAAAAAGCTGAGCAATAGATCTCCTATTGTGATTTACAACTGAATGCATTTTTATAAGTGAAACAGAACAGAAATGTAATACATTTTGTCACATTTGGAATAATATGGAGATAGGATTTGACCTGTTTCTTTAAATCACTGCAAATCAATTTATGATCTGTATATAATCTGAGGCTTGCATATTTTTCTTCTTTGTCAAAAGTGACAAAACAGCAAAACATCTTGACCAGAATCACTCTGATTTTTGGGAATCAAGATGTATCCTATCCACTTGATACTATTCAGGTTCCATAAAAGTCATGGTACCTCCAATACAAATAAACTTGCCAACACAACCTTACAATATTGCTTTTATATCACATACCCGGATAATTTGGGCTGCCTCCAGCAGAATGTTGCTCCGTTCCATGCCTGATTTCTGACTCCATATTTTGAAAGCAGTATGTGCACTCTTTACAGCCAGATCTATCTCCTTCTCACCAGAGAAGGGTAAGTTCCCAATAACCCTGCCTAAAGAAGAAAAAAGGCGGTTCAGTTTGCCAAAATCAATCAGCAATGCTTACTTGGCAATTCTTATTAATACTATCTATTAAGCTATTTGTTAAGAAGTGAAAATGACTTAATAAGTAGCAATTCAATATTATAGCACCTTTCTGCCACAATTTTAACATATCCACAAAGGAGGGTCCATCACTTCTTAAGGCAGTTTGTTCCCTTGTCTGACACTATTACTATTATGATTTTTTTAACATCAAATTGAAATCTATTTCATAAATTAAATATCCTGTTTTGGAGGAATAATGCTGAACGATTTCATCTCATCTTCCACATTGGAATATATTTTATTGGCTAAGTATGATTGAACACACAAGGAATTTGTCTCTGGTGCTTAAGTTCTCAGTGTACATACAAACAACAAAGTGATAAATCATAAGATACAAACAAGTGATAAATCGTAAGATACCAATAGAAGAAAGTAGCAGGAAAAAAAGAAGAGAAAGATGGCAAAAATAATAGCAATAGAGTCCTACTACATGGGTAGTGAGTCCTACATTTAGGCATAATATAGTGCTGTAGGAATTAGATGAACAAGAGTAATAGTATGGAGGAAAAAACTATCTTTGTGCCTAATTGTTTTGGCATGTGATGCCCTATAGTGGCATCCTGAGGGGAGAAGTTGAAACAGTTTATGTCCAGCACACGAGGGGTCTGTAGATATTTTCTCTTTCTTGCTCCTATAATATACAGGTCTTCAAGGCAGGGTGGTTGCAATTGTTTTTTCTGCAGTCCTATCTGTTGAAGTCTGTACCTGTCATGTGTGGTTGCTGTGCCAAACCAGACACTTACAAAGGTACAATGACAGACTCAGTAATTTCTCTGTAAAACTGTATCAGCAGATCTGAGTTGACAGGAAGAATGTTCCTTGTTGTACCTTTTTAATGATGGTTCTAATGTTAGCTATCCATTTCAAGTCCTGGGAGATTATAGAACCCAAAAACTTGATTTCTTACTGAGTTATCTAATATTGTAAGAGATGGTAAAATAGTAGAGCTTCTCCTAAAATCTATCATCGCTACAGTCTTAAGTGTGTTCTGTTCCAGATTGTTCTGGCTGCACCAAAGGGCTAGTTGTTCAACCTCCTGTCCACATTCGATTGCACTTCGATGCGTACGGGCATCGTTATGCCACTGAGCAGGAGATGACGGCAGCCATCGCCAAGGGGATGAACAATGGGGAAGCTGCAGAACCTGAAAGGCCACAGGAAGCCAGTGCAGCTCGCGCAGGAGAGGTGTAATATGGGAGCTCTGAGGAGCTCCCACGATTACCTGCACGGCCGCATTCTTCACCAACTGCAGCCTTTGGATGCTCTTCAAGGGAAGCCCCATGTAGAGAGCATTGGCGTAGTCAAGATGGGAGGTCACAAGGGCAGAAGTGACTGTATAGAGAGCGCCCTGATTCAGAAAGGGTCGCAACTGGAAGATCCTATGGACATGATAAAAAGCCCCCCTGGAGACAGCTGCAATATGATCTTCCAACAACAGCCATGCATCCAGGAGCTCACCCAAGTTGTGAGCCCTTTCCGCGGGGGACAAAATCTCCCCCCCCCACGGCCAGCGATGGAGTAAGCTGGCTGTATCTGGGCGCAGGAAACCACAGCCACTCAGTTTTGGCCGGGTTGAGTTGGAGTCTGTTTTGACCCATCCAACTCCGCATGGCCTCCAGGCAACGGCCCATCACATCGACGGCCTTGTTGGGGTGGCCTGGGGTGGAAATGTACAGCTGAGTATCATCAGTGTACTGATGAAAACTCACCCCAAACCACGGATGATCTCGCCCAGCAGCTTCACATAAATGTTGAACAGCAGGGGCGAGAGCACCGACCCGAGGCACCCCACATATTAGAGGCCTCGAGGCCGATCTCTGCCCCCGTCAACACAAATTGCGAGCGGCCGGAGAGGAAGGAGAACCACCATAACACAGTGCCCCCCACTCCCAACCCCCCCAACCGCTGCAATAAGATACTGTGGTCGACAGTATCAAAAGCCGCCGAGAGATCTAATAAGACCAGGACAGAGGAGTAACCTGTCCCGTGCCTTCCAGAGATCATCACCCAACGCGACCCAAGCCGTGTCCGTGCTGAAACTGGGCCTGAAGCCCAATTGGAGGGGATCCAAATATAACGCTTCATCCAGATGCTGAGGAAACTGCTGTGCCACCACCGTCTCAACAGCCTTCTCTAGAAAATGAAGGTTGGAGACTGGCCGATAGTTAGACAACAAGATTGGGTCCAGGGTCAGCTTCTTGAGGAGAGGTCTCACCACCGCCTCTTTCAAGGCAGCAGGCAAGAACCCCTCTCTCAAAGAAGCGTTAATAATCCCCTGGAACCAACCTCGTGTCACCTCCTGAGTGACTAACACTAGCCAGGAGGGGCACAGATCTAACGAACATTAAGGCTACCCAGAAATCTGTCCACTCCATTGCTCTCAGTCACTGCTCTGGGCACTCCATTCCTCTGCCACTTAGCTCTGCACAACTGCTGCTCAGGGTCCACCGTGCCACCTAGTCAACCGCTGGTCTGCTGCCACCTAGCTCCTTTTCACCTCTGTTCAGTGGCCTCCATTTGCATCTCACTGCCTCCACTCAGCTGTCAGGCTAGGTCGCTGGGCCTTCTCTTTGTCTCTCAGTTGGGCTAGTGGACTCTGAGCTGGGATACTGAGCTGCCTCACAGCTGGGTTCACCTCTCAACTGTGCTATCTGTCAGTTGGAACACCTCATTAAAGGTTTTTTTTTTTCAGAAAATGTAAAAATTCTATGAAAAAGTTTTTTCATAGAAAAAAGGTGTCAAACTTGATTTCATTGAGGGCCGCATCAGGGTTGTTTGACCTTGATCAGGGTGGGAGTGGCCAGCTTGACGTCACTTGTGTTGGGGGCAACTGTGATGGCCCGAGTGCTCTGCCAGTGAAAACGAGCTCCCATGTTCTGTTTTTGGCTGCAACAGCTTCCTGCAACCCTCTTGTCAGTGAAAATAGAGCTTGGGAGGGCCATGCGCAGCCCTTGTGAGCTCTGTTTTCACTGGCAGAAACACCATGGGACAATCCTTTGCTGTTTCCAGGGTGGCCCCAATCTAAGCACCCTTTGGGCTGGATTTGGCCTGCAGGCCTTGAGTTTGACACCCCTGTTCTAGTTTAATAGAGTAAGAGTTGAAGGGACCTATACTATTTTGGACAAATGGCTATCCATCTCTCAAAAACCTCCAGTGATAAGAGCACCCATACCTTTGATGTCAAGCCATTCCACTGGTTAACTGTTTACACTGTCAGATGTTTTGGGAGTTCTGAGTTCTCTTTTCAGTCCCTGCTGTGACAATGTTGATTTTGTTGTTTTGATATAGTTTGTAATCCACAGATATATTAAAAATGACAAATGCATACATTTGAAAAGGAAAACAAAATCCAAGCATATAGACTTTGCAATCAAATAAATGTTTGAATTTCAGTTTTCTCTTCTCTCCAAATCCAGTTTTTTCTTCTATTCATTTTTTTCCCTGTGGGTGCAGTTCTGTGCATGTTTAGGGGTTTTCTTAGGCTTTTAAACCTGCAGTGTAACATGGATTACTTTTATATCACATACTTGGATAATTGCATTTTGTAGAAGTGCCACATTATTGATTCCTTATAATCCATCAGGATATCTGCATCTTTTTGCATGTACTGTCCCATATGACCTGCCTCATCCTATATCCATGTCTTTGATTTTTCATACCCAAATATAGAACTCATCCCTATTGAAATAGATTTAGCTATCACCATTCCAGTTTGTTCATTCTCCTGAATCTTGGTATTGTTTATGTATTTGCTATCTCTTCTACATTTTTGTTATTAGCAAATTTTGTAATTATATATTCTAACCTTTCATCCAAGTTATGTATAAATATGTTCAATAGCAGACCTAAGAATGTGTTTTGTGTACCAGAACTAAACAATTATTTGTATATAACCCAATGTTGACAGAATATTTCACATTTATTATTAGTACACAACAGAAGCAATAGTACTTTCTAAAATGAAAAATTGCAAACACTTTGTAATCCAAAGCTAATTTCAAAATATGTACCTAAATAAATATTCCTCCTGTATTATTTGTACTGGCATCAACACAACGCTAAGGAATGTACAGTAGAAGACTCAGTTATTTTTTTTTCCTGTTTTTATGGTGAAAAAAATTGTTTTGATACAGAAATTATTTTCTAAAAATAATAATGATCTAAAAGTCTATTCCTATATAAATAGAAGTTTTGTATCAGTTACTTTACTTACACATCTTGCATAATAATTGTTTTTCTATCACAGATTAATAAATCCTGCCATTACAAAGCATCAATAAAAATATTTGAAAAAAATATATATTTTTATCTTGTATTAATTATCTATTTAAGCGGATGTAAATGTTATTTATATAACTTCCAAGTCAGCTATTCCTGTGGGAATGATAAGAGATCAACATTATGGAGCTGTAGAACATTAACCTCCTAAGACTTCAATATCAACATTACAACAGATAATTACCAGTTGCTGGTTCATAGATCTCCTCAGTGTGATCCCCATCCACAGGCTGGTGACGGGCACCTTCTCGGTAGTTGAGAGGTTGCTCCAGTAGAAATGTACCAGTAATGGTGCTCATTGCAGCAGAATGGAGTAAACGAGGAAAGCCACGGAGAAGAAACAATAAACTGGAACTAAGAAGCATCCGAGGTCTGATGCAAAGCTGCAGAGGATGTAACATATGCATGCTCTGTGATAAGATATATTATGTATAGATTATTTAAAATCAAACCCAGTTTTTTGCAAAAATAGAGTAGTTTACCACTGCCTTTCAGAATTATTAGTTTTATGTCCCATCTTTATTTTCTACAACTCAAGTTGTCATACATAATGTTCCCACCTCCTTTCCCCAACAATTGTATGAGCCAAGTTGAGCTGAGAGATGGGCTCAAATGCCCAAAGACAACCAGCTAGGTTTCATGCTTGTCAGCTCCCAGTTTCTAGTTCAGCACTTTTAACTAGCATGCCAAACTGGCCCTCATGGATTCCCAGCGTAGCCTATAGTTCTTGATTCCCTGGGGCTGTCTTCCATACAAGGAGCTTTGCATATTTTTTTTCAAGATCAGCCATTTGAGTTTTATTTAATTCAATTATTAAATTGGGCACTTGGGAACGGCCTAGATCTACGCGAGGCTGGGGCTGTCAGGCCTACGGGCGCAGGACGATGACACGGAACGGCTGCTGTCCCCGCTCCGCGCCCTTCCGCACCTGCCGGGCCCCTCACCCACCGAAGAGGACGTCGAGCCATCCGGGGAGGGCCGCGGGGAGCCGCCCGGCGAAGCGGCACAGGCAGCTGACGCCTGCGTGTCTTTGCAGGCGTGGGATGACGAGCGCAGCAGCCATGAAGAAGGTAAGAGGGCGGCGGGAGGGCGCGGCCGCCCAGGTACTGCTGATGGGGAAAAGCTGCTCCGGCAAGACGAGCATGCGCTCCATCGCGGGATTTAGTTGGCGAAGTGGAGCGCATGCTCGTCTTGCCAGCACCTGGGCGGCGGGAGAGGAGGCATTGTCGCCCGCCTTTCTTCCCTTCTTCATGGCTGCTGCGTTCGGTATCCCACGCCTGCAAAGACACGCGGGGGAGGGGGGGCTGCGGGAGGGGGTGTAAGGGTGGGGGTCTGGGTGAGGGGGAGCCCGTCATTATGGCCCGCGAGTCAAAAAGTTTGCCCACACCTGAGCTAAAATGTGGAGACTACAATGGTAAAATAAAATTATCGCGGTTCAGAAAGCAGCTTTAAAAGACGGAGGGAGAGCTGAAACAGGCCCCGCCTTATAAACCTCAGGCCTAAAATCATTTTGGGAAACGGAAATACCTCTGACAACTGGAATAAAGTGTGTTGTTTTGAACAGCACCCGCTCGGATCTACCGTCAAAAAAATACTCAAAACGAACAATCCGAAAACAAAGCGTGTCTCTTCCTTATCTACTTTTCACAGCAAGCGAGGGGGGAGGTTCCCTTTTTTCTAATCGGAGTAGAACCGCCTTTCTGCGCGCGCGGAGCAGTTCAAATGAAAAAAAAAAATCATTTGGACAGGGAGAGGCTGGGTTGCTCTGTACCAGTGTATGTGTGGATGCAACCATAAGCAGTAGGAACAATCTCTTTATTGCAACAAAACAAAACAAAAACCCACTTCCGATTATCCCCACTTCGACTGGGAAGATCGCCATGTCCGCGATGAACGGGAAAGCAAAGAGCCTTCTGCTCAGATGTCAATGTAAACTGAGTGGAACTATTTCTGTTCACGGATCCGTAATCCACTCTTGCGTTTTTAGTAATCGCTCATACTCACATTTCAGCCGCTGCGCTTGCGTGCCGAGAATCGTCCTTTGATGCGGAAGGAGCCTTCTGACCCCTTTCTACAACTCCTCCTCCTCCTCCTCCTCTTGTAGGAAAGCCCCTCTATAACAAGGCAAATAAAAGCGAAGGGCGTCTAAAGTTCAGATTTTGCCTCACATTTCAGATTGCACATAGAATCCGCCTCTCACGCTATTGGCTGGTTATGCGAAACTCGGAGGAACAGCCCGCAGCGAGGATCCTTTCATAGTCCAGGGATATATTTGTTGAGGCAACAAGTATGCACTGCCCATTGAAGATATTATAAGAATGCCTGCAGAGAGGGCGGAGTCCCCACCCCCACCCGGGAAAGGGAGAGAATAGGGAGAGGAATTTGGGTTAAATATTGAGTCCGTTACAAATTTTGCTCCCTCGTCAATTTAGCCTCATAATTCTCTATGGCTTCTCTAGTTCTGTAAAACCACTTTCTATTTCGTTCATAATTTTATATATTATAATAAATACTGTAATCAGCAGGGGATAGGATAGCAAGGTAAAAGGAAAACTGTCAAAAAGGTATTTTTGAGAAAAAATGTCACAGACATCCCAGTACTTTGTTCTGTATATTTTGGCATATACTATTTTTCCGAGTCATAAATGAAAACAGGATTACTGTTATCTTGCAGTGTTGCAGAAAATCAAGGGACTCAGACCTCGGAATAAAATAAGTTTATTTTGCTCAAAAGGTTCAGACCAACAAAAAAAGGTACATATCTGAACAGTTTTCCTTCAGAAAGGCAAGGATCTTTATAGGGGTAACAGTTACAACACATGGATTTAAGACACAGTTTGCAAGATTCTTCTTGTGGTTAGGCTTAAGGAAGCTGAATGTCTCCACTTTTCCTAACCATTTCACAGGCATCCTGCAATATTACCTAGGTTACCAACAGTTCATTCTGTTATCTTGTGATAACCAATTCTTTGGAGTTTCTTAACTTCCTTCTTTTACTGTCTTGTCAGGTATCCCACTTATCTGAAGATTAATCCTTTAGTATATCCTACTTTATCCCCCACCTCTGTGACTCAATTTCAACTATAATCTAAGTTCCAAAAACCTACAATTATTTTTCTCATAATATATAGGGCTAAGTTAGCAAGCACAAATACATTAAAAGTTCTTCTGTCATAGCTAATTCCTTTTCAACTCTTCTTTCCTCTATTGATTTCATGGCTAATTGTCTGAGTAGATTGCACAAGGGATGAATATTAGGCTTGCAATTCCACACATCAACAAGAATAGTATTTATTTTACCCAGTCGGTCTCTGGTAACCACGAAAACCAGTCTCCAGTTCCCTGTGTCCTTTGCCCAATTCAAGATGGTCTATCTTGCAAATCCTTTGCCACTCGTCTGACTATTCCTGATCTATTCATATAAAAGCAACATTCTTCTCCCAAGAATAGGCATGATCCACCCTTTTTCAGCTGCCAGAAGGTCTAAGGCATGCCAGTTTTCCAAGACCACTTCTGCCAAGGAGTCTATCTGGTTTTGGATTTCAACCAAGGTCCCAGCAATCTGATTGAAGCTTTGTTGAAACTCCACAGATAATAACTTAAACTGTATTGTAGAGTGGGCTAAACTGCTAGCGATGGTATCATAATAGGTACCCTATTCTGAACATGTCCCATGAGAGGAACGTGAAGATTTTGTTCCCCACGAACAACACCTATTTTTGGAAATTAATTAATTAATTAATTACTTACTTACTTATTTATTTTAATTTATATACCGCCCCCTCTCCCTAGGGGCTCGGGGCGGTGTACAGCAAGTAAAAAACACACAGAAGCAAAATCTAAAAGCCAATTAAAATAATTAGATAAGCTGGCAGTTTAAAAGTATTACAGTTAAAATTAAGTTAAAATATAGAATTTAAAATTAAATTGACATATTAAAATAACCCTGAGGTGTCAGGCCAGGCTGGCTAGCTGGAAGAGATGGGTTTTCAACACACGTCAGAAAGCTCATTATTCCAGACCCCCAAGGTCTCTGCCATAAACATACCAGTTAATGGCTGTAGTGGAGGTCCTTCATTGGGGTCCTCTTGCTTATCTCTGAAATATGGAGGTTCCAAGAGATAACAGGAATTTTCATTTCCAAGAGGAATGGAATACAGTTTCCCTTCATTGTTTCTTATACAGCCAGAGTGGGAATTTGGGGGGCTTGATCTGACTAGGGCATTTGATTATTGTAATATTTCCTTCCCTTTTGGTTAGACTTAATAGTGGCAGAGGCGAGATGATCCTTCTTTTAAAAAGGTGGCGTGCAGAGGGAACGTCATGATTTAACTTCACTTCCATAAGCCTTTTTGTGGGCTCATGTGTATTTCCAATGGACATTGTTGCCATTGCCCGCCTATCATTGACTCTACAGGAATGCCCTCATGAGGTTCCTGACTTCTTTTAACACACAAAGAGAGTGGCCCTAGGAGATCTACTCTAACAGCCACACGGCCAACTATGGGAAGGTAACTAATTCCCAGCTTCTCTGCTGCACTGTAGATATCACCATGTAATTTTGCCTCCTTCGTATTGATACTCCACCTGCCGCCTTTTTCAAAAGCCAAAGTGGCCCTGGTTTTTGCCCACAGATCTGATGAAACTAAGACTGCATTATAGGCTGATGCAGACAAACACATCCAGCATTTTTGGCCCAAAGTGGGGTCAGATTGATTAACCAAACTCTTCAACATTTTCATTATGTAGTTCCCTTCTCTCAAATGTTGCAGAAGCACTCTTTTCCTCTGACTCATTCCACGCTTAATGATAGAGGAGTTATGCTTAGCTTCAGAGCTTGGGGTTGACTTAATGTAGTGCCCCCATCTGGAAATAAGGCAGTGATGGCATATTGGGCTATAGCCTGTCCGTTTTCACTAAATGCCTCCTGGAACTTTACACCATGGCCTCTACTTGTGTTTTGTTCTATGGAATCTATAACATTTCCAGAGTCCTGAGAAGGGGTGAAAGGAATTAATTGGCTCCCTTCACAACATGTGGAATTATCATTTAGGATTCCATCACCCAGAGAGCCACTGACAAATAATATCCCAAGCCATATAAAACCCGTGTCTGTCATTTTAGGAGGAGCTTACCAATCAGGCAGACTAATAAAATTAGGTGTGGTGTGGGGGGAGGCAGTTTTGGGTGATTCACAAAACCAAGCCTTGTTTGCTAAATATAAACCCCACAGTTCCAGAATGCCTATTATACTATAGAGAACCCACTCCCAGGATTCTTCAAGCAATAGTGCTCTCAGAGGTTTCACCCTGTCCTTGGTCACAATGTCTTCTCTAGATACAGCACTTGTTTCTTTGGGATAAATGTAATTCCAGGACAATATATGTCCAATGCAACAAATTACAAACAGAGCTACCAGACTCACCAAAGTCAACCCAGTAACACATAAGACTAGGAATGATTGGGCTTCCATTCCTTTAAATAAATTCAGTCTACCTAACACATTCTTTCCCTATAATATTAAAAGTTGCCTTTTTTGTCCAATTTTTTCACCTGTACACAGAGCTTCCGGAGTGACACCAGTAGGGCTTCTTCTGTCCCGTATGTTGCCTACCCATTCCGGTGGGGTAGTTATAGGGTGCGCTTTTTCAGTTTCAACACTAAAGGACAGAATTCGTCCTGATCTGCTTTCCAATGTTCATCAAATGCTGACTTAACTCTAGTCCAATGAATCCAAGACTTGTGTTTTAGATCGGAATTAAAGTGACTCAGAATCAGCTCGTAGTGAAAACAGCTCTTTATTCAGCACAGCACTCATAACAAGAATGAAGAACATAGGCAAAATGACAGCTATTTATACAATTTACAAATGCGCGTCTGGCCAATCAGAGAGCAGGATTCTCCCGCTCTCTGACTAACCGCGCCAGACTTGGTGTCTGCTCCATACCATATATGGTACAGAACACCTCTCCCTCCTTAGACAGAATATTATCCAATCACGAAGTTATGTAGTCGCACAGGTACTCTGGGCGTTGCCTAGTCCTAGTGGACCTGCACAGTTCATTTTGAGGCTCGGCAGCGACCTGCATGGTTGGGTCTGCTGCCGGCTCTGGCTCTGCCCCTGGAGTGCTCAGAAGTTCTGCTCTGGGCGTGGCTGGGCCCAACGTGGAAGAGTCATCGCTGAAGTACCCCGTGGCTTCAAGTACATTTTCACACTCAGGGTTTTGGGTTGGGCTTTCCCCTGCAATTAGTTCCTCTGGTTGTTCTACCCTGTGTCTCACCTGGTCCCAATGCCTTTTCCAAATTTGTCCATCAGGAACCTGCAATCGATAAGAGCGGGGGCCGGTAACAGCGGTTATTTCTCCAGGCAACCAAAGGGTTGGTTCCCTCCCCATAATTCCTGGCATAAACCTTGTCCCCAGTCCCGAACTCTTTCTTCCTAGCGGGGTCTTCACTCACTTTCTCTTAAATATATTCAGGATGGATCCTGTCTAACTTATTACAAAGCCTCCGACCCATGAGCAATTCAGTTGGGCTTTTGCCCGCTGTGGTATTTGGGGTGATGTTCTGAGTTAACAGAAACTCATCGATCCTGTGTTGCCACCCCCCCATCAGTTATGCGTTTAAGGGCGTTTTTTGCTAATTTAACAAAAATTTCTGCTTGCCCATTGCTAGCTGCGTGGTAAGGCGCGACTAGCGCGTGCCGGATCCCTTGCTCCGCCAAAAAGACTTCAAAGACATTGTTAGTGAATTGGGGCCCGTTATCTGACACCAAAATATCAGGTAGCCCATGCATCGCAAAGATTCTCCCGAGTGCTCGTATAGTGGCTTCAGCTGTGGTCGAGGGCATTCTGACAATTTCCAACCACTTAGAAAATGCATCAACAATAATTAAAAAATTTTGCCCCTGCAAGGGACCTGCATAATCAATGTGGACTCGCGACCAGGGTCCCCTGGGCTTCTCCCACTCCTGACATGGTGCCACAGGCGGATTGGGTCTCGAGTCCTGACAGGGGGAACAGGTAGCAACCCATTTTTCAATTGCATCATCCATTTTCGGCCACCA
>JAEANM010002491.1:0-24442 GCA_017656035.1 Myanophis thanlyinensis | reverse complement strand
TTCTATTCTATTCTATTCTATTCTATTCTATTCTATTCTATTCTATTCTATTCTATTCTATTCTATTCTATTCGGATGCTCAGAACAACTGGTCACATAAATTATCTCGTCCCCAGATAATTATATTGCTACTGATGCCGTTTGCTTTATGCTTCCTAGATGGTTATGAAACAAGGGGATTGGCTTGTAGGTGGTGATCTTCAAGTCCTGGATCGAATTTATTGGAATGATGGTCTTGACCAGTACCGTCTCACACCGGCTGACTTAAAGCAGAAGTTCAAAGACATGAACGCTGGTGAGTTTTTAAATGACAATTGGTAACAACGAAGAAAATCTGGCTGCCACTTTTGCCCTGGACAATGCTGTGGAGCAGATCATGGGCATTTTATGTCTCTTCAGCTGTCCCTATCTAATCTGTGATGTTGGAGATGGGGGGAGCATCAGCAGGGGTGGGGTGTTGGCAGAGCACACAGCAACGTTGGCGGGGCAGGAGACATTGTCTGGGTCAGAGCAGTGGCATACAGTAGATGGGACAGAGCAGTGGTATGGGACAGAATCTCAGTGGAGGTGGGGCAGCATTGGTGGGGGTGTGCATTGGCTCTCTACTATAGTCCCAGTTTCTCATGCAGCACCTTGGGAAAATTAATTGCCCATCTTTGCTATAGAGTCGGATCTTTATTTTCATCAGAACACTGTTTCTGTGATTGCCATCCTAAAAGGGGAAGAAGCACACACAGAGCCATAATAAGTCGTCCCCCCCTCTTTTTAAAAAAACTGTTTCTGACTGCAGTCTGAACTGGCTGATTTTGTATTCCAACCGGTACATTAACCTTAATTTCCAAATCTTTTTGACTGCTTGCGCTTTCCTGTTCCAAAATGGCTGTCTGGGACTATGGTTTCTAATAATCTGGATAGATTTTATTTTTGTATTATGTTACGTAGCATGTTTTAGCTATTTTTTATTTTTCCTTCTATTCCTAAGGAACAGCTATATGGAAACAAAGCATGGTATTATTATGCTCAGGGGTGAAAAATGGTTTTTAAGTGCTTCAGAAAAATACTTTTGGAAATACTTTTCTAGGTTATAACCTAGCAATGAAGGTGGAAACAGATGATTTGTGTGTCGACCCCTAATGGGAACAGCCGAAAATAGAAGAAGATAATCTAGCAATGAAGAAGACCATTGTATAATCAGTTTGTTTGCATTTTCCAGTTTGTATTATGCTGGAAATACAGTGGTACCTCTACTTACGAAAGACTCTGGTTACGAAAGTTTCAAGTTACAAAGTGCGTCTTTGAGAAAATATCGTCTCTACTTACGAAATATGTTTCAAGATACGAAACATATTTCAAGGGTGCAGATAAAGAACAAGCGATTAGGCATTTAGGGTAAAATGTGTCTACTTACAAAATTTTCAAGTTACGAAACGGCTTCCGGAACGAATTAATTTCGTAAGTAGAGGTACCACTGTATAAGAAACAGATCAATGGTAGCCTGACAGATTGCTTTTTTTGTGCTGTTATAGCTGGGGAAAACAGGACCAGTGTTTATATTAATACTCAAAAATTGTGGGTAAGAGGGTTTAAAGTTAGAGTTTCTACTTTAAAATAGAAACATATTACAAATAAACATATTTGTTCTGGATATGCAAGAGCCCAGTTTTATGACTGCAAACTATTGCAACATTTTAATGGCTAATCGGGTACAGATATGGTTTAAAACATAGCCACGTTTCCCTTCTATGTTTTTTCCTCCTAAATTTTTAAGTATCTTGCTTAATGAAGACTTTTGAAATATTTACAGTTATATTTTATAACTTTCGTTGGCCTCAAGGAATATCACCATAATAGCCTCTCCCTCCTCCACTCCATCTCTAAACTGGGGGAGAAAAAACTACTGCCAGTCTCAATCTCAAACTGTTTAAAGTGTGCATTTTTCCCTTGGAATTTTGGCTCCAAATATTTCCTTCAAATAATTAGCATTTGGGTTTCACAATCTCAAAACTCTTGTCTGGGATGTATTTCTTGGCAGTATTTACTTTAAAATTGATAAACTAGTTATTGTTTAAAAACTGGATGGTAAATTGATTTAAAGAAGCAGTCATTGTCTAAAATTGAACAACTTGACTCTTGTATAGCTTGAATGCTTATGGTGAAAAAAAATTCAAGCATGAAATAAAAAAAAAAACTGCTGAAGTTTTCCATAGTAAATATCAGCAATAACTTGCAAACAATTATGGATGCATGCAGAATATAAACAAGTTTATAATTTTGTTGAAGAATATGGCCTTATTCCAGCATCAATAGTCCATGTGTAGAGATATTTTTTATCTTTGCTTATAGTAGAGTTGGCCTACCATGGCCAGCCGCAGGGGATGGAGAAATAGCTTTTGAATATGTTGCCATCACCATATTTCACTTATTTACATGTATGCTTCCCCTGTTCACTTTGATAAAGAGGTGATAACCCTCCTTTGGGGTTTTTGTTTGTTTGCTTTTGGTGGGGGGAGGGTAGATAGGAAATCCTGTTGCTTTAGCTGTGGGATCCAGTTCATTTTGAGTTTAAGACATACAAAAATCACATTGATCAAAGAAAATACATTAAGTGGCTGGATATCTTTCATGTCCTTAGTGCTAGCTAGCACTTTTCTTGGCAGATATTTGAACATTCCTGCTGGTACTATCCCTCTGCAGCTAGTAGGTGATGTCAAGGTACTTTATGTGCAGTGGTTTGATAGATCTTTGGCATGAAATAGGGATGGCATAGTACTGATAGAATGTTCTCTTTGGGGGAAATGAAAGCCAAATACAGTATTTTTCAGTGTGTAAGATGCACCAGACTATAAGATGCACCTAGATTTAGAAGAGGAAAACAAGAAAAAAAAAGTTTTTGGCCTCCATGTGTCCTGTTTTTGCCATCCCCAGCCTCCAGAAACACTCTACAAACCTCCAGTACTCTCTGTGTGACCCATTTTTGGAAAAAAGAGGCTGCACAGAGGGTCCTGTAGACCTGTAGAGTGCTTCTGGGCGCCAGAGAAGGCGAAAACAGGATGCATGGGGGTGGGTGGGTTGGGAGGGCAAAAACAGGTCATATTCGGTGTATAAGATGTGCTGACATTTCCACCCACTTTTTTGGGAGAAAAAAAATCTTATACACCAAAAAACACAATACTCTTGACTATAGGATTTTGATGATTACCAGATGTTAAACTTGCTGCGTCACATTGCTATCATGTGACGTTTCGTGATATTTTCCCCTTTGCGGAGCTGGGGTGGGCATGGCCTGTGTATACGCATCCAGCCCGCAGGCCACCAGTTTGACACCGCTGCTGTAGAACTGCAGTTCATCATACCACCGTTCATCACTACACTGTTGTATTCTGATCTTCAAAACATTAGCTATAATTAGGGGGATGGCCCATTGAGACATCTCTCTGCAACTGGCTATTCTGACATCCTCCTCACCCTTTTTATATATGACCAAGCTAAATAGAGTTGAATAAAACATTGGTGCCCACTTGCCATTGGCCACTAGAATTGTTAATTTGTTACTTCTGGAATTGTTGACCGCTCTCCCTTCTTTCCTCAGATGCTGTCTTTGCTTTCCAGCTGCGTAACCCTGTGCACAATGGACATGCCCTGTTGATGCAGGATACTCATAAGCAGCTTCTGGATCGAGGTTACAGGCGCCCAGTTCTGCTTTTGCATCCTCTGGGTGGCTGGACAAAGGATGATGATGTTCCTCTGATGTGGCGAATGAAGCAACATGCTGCAGTGCTGGAAGAAGGGATATTGAATCCAGAAACAACTGTTGTGGCCATATTTCCCTCTCCTATGATGTATGCGGGACCAACTGAGGTACAATGTCATATACCACAGTTTGCTAATCCCTTCGTTCATTTGTTTGGTTCCTTTCAGCTGATTTCCTGAGTTGATTTATCAATACGGTCTCCCCTAGGCACTGCTGCTTCGCCACAAGAACCTCGTATGATTCATGGTTCTCCAGAATTTTTCTGCCATGGGTTGTTTATAAAATTTGGTTTAGAGGCCCTAATGGAAAGGTCCTGTTGTGTTGATCTTCAGAAGTTTCTTGTTTACAGACAAGCTCCTTATTCTGTTTCTTCATCTTTTCATTTCTACAAAGTTACAGTGTTCTTAACATACTGAACCATAGCCAGAATTGAACAGCTGGTTTCCAACTCCTCTTCAGTCTAGTGTTTTCTTTCAGATCTGTAAATGGAACTGAGACAAGTGTGAGTAAACAATCGAAAGCACCCTGACTGAAGAAATGGCACAAAAGCTTAAATTATCATGCTCTTTTTCCAGATCTTATTTGGAATTTTTGGTGGCACTTGTGATACTGAGCTTCTTTGCCATGACTATTCCATTCCTGTGCGTGTCACTTTGCTTCCTACCCACTGATGTTGCTTCTATTCCTCCCTTTCTGTGTTTACATTTTTATTGCCTTCAAGCCATGATATCTTGTTGAGCAAACTCAGGAAGTAGGTGAGATGATTTGCTAAGAAAACAAATAATCTTACTTCTGCCTTAGTCCAGAAATGAAAACAAATTGTTTTTTTTTTCCAGAATTGTTCCAATCTGTACATAACTATGCTAAGAAAGCACAATTCACTGCATGGATTTGTTAACTTGAGGTGTTAATAGATGTATATGAAGGGAAATCTTGCAACTGAAAAACTTTACCATTGGTTGGAATAGAGATATAATTGTGTTCCAAACATGAAACGTGTCTGTTATTTAGGGATTTTGTTTTTTTGCCCATTGCCATTGTTACCTTTTGCTGACATTTATAATAGCCAGAGGCTAAAGACAGGCTGTTCATTTCCAAATCAGCCAGGCAGGCATAAGCTATTTTCTTTGTTTGCTCAGATGTTAATCCTGTCCTGTTGCTTCCTCCTGCTGATGCCAGTGGTTAAAGCAATACGGTACTATTTGATAGGCAGGGAAAACATGGCAGCTCCACGTGGTTCTACTCGTTCTCAGACTATGGGCCAGAATATCCTCTCAGGGTGTGCCAGGTATTGCACTCCAATGTGGGTGAAATCAGGACAAAGCTAAATTTGATTTAATTTACATAGTAATTGAAATAAAATTGGAATGACATACTGTACATTCAGAATAATTAAGATGCGTATATCCTCGATAATGAATAAAGTTCTACTTCCATCACATCATAAACTAAAATTAATTGAAAACATTTAGAGAGTTTCTGGATAGCTCATGGAAGCATAGCTTATGTGAACTACTACAATCCTGGGACTTTACTGTACACATCATGCTAACTTTCAATTTGCCAAGTAGGTTCCAGACTTCTGTATACTGAAAATATCTCAAACCTCTTTTTGATACACTTCTGTCTTTTTCCTATGTTTCTTGCTGTAGCTTTGTTACTTGGAATGCGGGAAGACAACTCAAATCGGTTTGGTAGTCTGTATGACTGACAAATCTGGTACTTTGAGAGAACATCAAATTTGAGAAATCTCTCATTCCTTCTAGTTTTTCTCTTAATAGGCTACTCCAAAATAGACATGTGGATTCGTGTTGTGCTCAACTTACTTATCACAATCTTAGAATTCAACAGTGTGATACAGTTTTCGGTGCTTGGAAGTACAGTGGTGGAATAAGGTATCTGATAAAAAAATCTGATACTCTTCCATAATTCTGACATGAAAAATAACGGTTACTGATCCAACAATTGCTGTTGGAGTTAGCAAAACATGATATTAAAAACATTCGTCCTGAGAGCGAATACTAAATTAAAATAATTCTAGGTCTTATTCTATTATAATGATTATATAGAATAGATTATATATAATCCATTATAATAGATTAAATGGAATGGAATAGAACATTCTGTTCTGTTCTGTTGTATAGTTATAGTAGAGGAAGATCAGAGCTGTGTCTGTTGTTACGGTTGCTGCATACATTTTTGGTTCCTTCGTGCAATCAGTAAAAAGACTAGTATGATGTAATGTCTAAGTTTTCCATTCAGCCACAAAACTTATTGTATGACAAAGTCTATTGGAGTGGGAATATAATGTACTCTGCCTTGAACGTCTTGAAGAAAGGTAGATTATTAACCACAAAATTTATATTATGGCCTTCTGTGCATTTTCGAATCTCAACTCCTTAAGGCTGAAAGTTTTGAGGAGCCTACTTGTACTGAAATAAGGTACAACATCTGTAGGCGATTTGAGATAATATTTGAGAGGAGACTGAGTGGAAAGAATTAATCCCATTTCTATTTTACATGTCTAAAATGATGGCTTATTCCAAAATAATATTTTTTGTTAACTATTCGCCCTTTGGTCTCTAATCTGGATGTAAACCAATTATAATTTCATTGGAACCTTTCCTTTCATTCATGTTCTTTGTGTATTTGTCATTTTTATTGTGGCTACTGAAAATAATCCATGCCATGGGTATGTGGGTATTCTTTTCTATGTTTGGAGGGCATGGAATCAAGGAGATGAAGAAAATCTGCACATGTATTCTTAAGTCATGATTGCAAATAAAACAAGAAACATTCTTCAATTTATGCCGTGTTTTCCAATGACCTCAGAAAACCGTTTGCCAATATTGTGTTTTAGCCAACTAATAAAAGACAACTTTTCCTTTAATCATTTTCTTTAGGTCATTTAGAAGACATTGGTACCAGATTTGTTTCTGTAATACAAATGACTTGCAGAACAGACAGCTGCATAACCAATATAGTTATCGAGTGTCGGAATGTAGCTTTCCCGTCAGTAAAGATTTAATGGTGATGTTTTGTAGGACTAAATCTAAACATGTCACATTTTTCTTTCTCTCCTCTTTTTTTAAAAAAACCTTTTATATAAAGTATGACATGTCAACAAATAAGTTAGGCACATTTATTTGCAGTAGATAGGCCTGCTTTCAGTATGGCAGTGAAAGATACCGAAAACCAGTGATTTCTTTAGAAAATCTAGTTTGTTAGAATTCATGGGAAAGATGAATGTATATACGATAACAACTAAGTCTCTATACATTTCAGAACTATACTTTGTCTCACATGGTTTGAATGCTTATTGTAAAATAAATTGTCAACTTTCTTGTATTTTCCTTGTGACCATCTGAAAAATGTAATCCCTTGAGTGTATCCTTAAATGCCCCTGAGCATGAACAGGTACAGTCTTTATACCAGTAAACCTTCCATCAATCAAAACTTTAGCATGATAGAGAAAAACAGATTTTGCAACATGCCTCTCTCCATTAGCAGAACTCTGCTTTCTCGTCTCCATGCAAATCTCTGGCAGCTGATAGTAGAGCTCTTGGTGGTAATGTTTGCATGTTGATGTCCAAGGGATTTCTATTTAAATGTATTTTTGTAATTCTCCAAATTGTTCTATTTTAAAGTTCTTTTAAATTCAGTTTTTGGTTTGTCAGGATGGCATGTTGCATTAAGCCCCAAACCTGTCTTTGAATCCACGAAATCTAAGAAATCATTTAGGCTGCGGAGTTCTTAGTGCAGGAATCACAGGCAGATAACTAGCATCTATTTTGTTCCGATGAATGGTTTCATTGTTGAACTTCTCTTACTCTTAAGGGTTTTTTCTTCCTAACTTTTTAATTAACTAACTTCCTAACTCTTCTTCCTAAATTTTTCTTCCTATAATCTGAAATTATAATCTGCTCTTTCTCTTCTTAAAATCCATTTCCCTATGCTGCATTCTAAGATGATAGAAAATACTTAGGAAAGTCCCAGTGTGGCATCCTTTTTAGATATACGAAGAGTGCTATTATACCATTCCCTTTTGTAAACTTAATGTTCCTGGTTCCTTCCATATTTTTTCCACAGGATTGACTTTCTACTCCCTTAATCATCTGGTTGTCCTTGCCTGAAACTGTTCTGGTGTGTCTAAGCTCATTGTAATAGATGGTGAGCAGAATCGGTAACAGTGCTAAAGATGGAGATAGACCAAAGCAGAATAAAGTAGAATAATTACTCTGCGATTTGGAAATTATCCTTTGGATGTTGTGGTCGTCCCTGCATTTTCCTTTTTTGTTTTTGTTTTGCAACCACATTTTATTACTAATTCTGTTCTTGATGAAAGAGGTTTTTCACAAATATCACTAATCAAGTGAGGAATTCCTCATCCTTCTTGTTGCATAATGCCTAAATAGAGCTTCTCTCTCTCTCTTTTGCCTTGTCTTTTTTGCAAAATTCTTAGATATCATATTGTTTCATGGGTAGGTATTTTCTTGCCTCATTTCCATGATAGCTTTTTATCTCCTTTTTTCTTTACTTTCTTTTCCAATATAACAGTATGTTACTTCTAACCCATCTCTGTTCCGTATTGGGGTAGTGATTGGGGTAGTTCTTTGTACTAGAAGGTAGGAAGAGAGTTGATATGTATCTATTTGTATATGTATGTTTAATTGTGTGTGAAAAAGTAAATGAATATGAAGGTAAACGGCAATAGATGGTATTGCTTGTTTGTAGGCTGTTAATGCTAATTAGTTACTCAGTTAACTATTCTTTGGGCCCTTCTGAGGACACTTGGCAAATATCCATGCACATAGACCACACATATGCCCATATCGACACTTACAACTCTGCCACGCACATACATTTTATTTGCAAAAAGGAAATTTTTAGGTGTGGTTTGTTCTGAATTGGAAATATTAGATTCACAATATAGGGACATTTGCAGGGAATTTTTGATTGTATTTATGTATTTTTCTCTCTCTTGATTTTTCTCTTGATTTTTCTCTTGGTGCTGGTCTTAAATTTAGAGTTTTCATTGTTTGAGTGTAAATGCAGTAGATATTCTTGAGCCCCAAGTCGGTCAATTTCAGACTTCAATCCTACCCCTTTATCTGCTTCCCGCATTTAACTGGTGGAATGTGTTCTCTGTGGGGGAAAAATTAGCTAAATAGTTGAGTAATTCTGCTGTCTTCCTTCTGATTTAGCTGTGTTTCTTTTTCCTTTTTCTATATTATCACTTATTTTCTTTTGGCTTGCTATTTCTTACTCCTTTGGATGGCTTTGCTTACCCCAATACTTAATGAATTATGCGTATACACCAAAATAGGTTTAAAGCCATCTTGATCAAGCTTTAGCCAAATCAACTTTGCAGCTCTTGTAAAATGCAGTCATCCTGTGTAAGCAGTTCAGTAATCAGTTAATTCAGATTGTGTTCCCAGAAATCAATTTTCTTATTTAGCATTATTTGCAGAAAATAGCATCAGAATGTACAGGAGACAACTGAAAATAATCTTGCTGTCATGAAACATAGAAATTATACCAGTATCAATAGTGTTTCCCAGAAAAAGACATTTTTCAGTACTGCTAATCTAATGCTATCTGGTAAATATGCAGTGATACTAATGATGACTTAGATTTAAAAACAATCCATCTCACTTGGATTTTTTTTCCTGGACATCCTGGAAACATATATTGTATAGTTTGTGAATAGTACTGAGTTGATTGCAAGGAAAAAAAAGCAAAGAAATAAACCCGGTGAATGTATTTCTTTTCCACGTCATAGTATTTGTCTGTTCTTTAGCTACTTTTATTGGAAGTGATTGCTATAGCTTCCAGAATAAAGAATTTTTATTTAAATTTTTGTAAAAATTAATAAATTATTCTATAATAAAAGCACATTGATTTGAAATATCTTGACTAGCATAAAATAAGCACTATTTAGGAATAGAATTCTAGAAACATTGAGGATTTCAATTTCCTTCCCTTTTTCTTTTCTAGGTGGTTAAAAAAATCATCAGATAGGAGGAAAAAAATAATAATCAAATACTGTTTCATTCAGAGAATAAATTTATATTTTGAATGTGTAAATCTCGCAAGTAAATTTGCAGTGTTCAATATATTAATGAGAAAATCTCATAACAAAATTTGTAATATTCAATATGTTTATTCATCTTAAAGATCTATTGCCTATCTCTAAAAAATATTGAATGAACTATGTAATGTGGGTTTTGTTAAATACAAGTCCTGTCTATACTAAGAAGCACTTCCATTTCACACATGGAGAACACCACCATTAGAATGATATGTGTTCTGACAGATACTCATAATTTAAAATGGAGAGAAGTATGCAGTGTGTGCATTCAAAACTGTCTTGACTTTCATTGAATGTATGCATATCACTTAACAGATGTTTAATTTGATAACAGCCCTTGTCAAGAGGTTTAAGCCACAGTTATTACTGTGCATTTCTTATGCCTTTCTACCACCTTTCTCATTATGAATTCTGTATTTCCCTCTTTCTTAAAGAAACGATATGTATGATTTCTCTTGCAAGTTTTGTCTATTCCTTATGCGGAAAAACTGCATTGCCCCAAAAATGACAAGCCTGTTTGTTAGTGTACATGTAAATACATCCATGTGAAATATATGTCCTCAGTTTGAAAGAAAGATGCAAAAGCCCAGCCTAGAAAATACAGTTTCCCAGATGCTACTTTTTCTTGATTAACGTATAAATAATTAACAAATGTTTATTAGAGAGTCACGATCATCCAGGTCATGGTATTCTCAAATATGCTTTTTTTTTTTTTAAAAGCAACTGGACAATATTTTTTCCTTGAGGAAGAAATGGGAGGTTTTTCCTCGAGGAGAAAGTTTTACTTCTTATCCAAGAAGCTTCATGAATTCTGACTGGATCAGTTCTGACTTTGTGGATGAGAAACGAAAGATCTTTTTTTTCAAGGGAAAAAAAAAAACATTTCTCGCTCAAGGAAAAAAACATTGTCCAGTTGTCTTTTGAAAAAAGCACCTTTGGGAAAGTACGAAGTCTTTTCCCCCTTATTATTCTTTTAACTTTAAAAGGCATTTTAACCAGTTGTTTAAAAAGAGGACACTGTTACATAGAGAGCTATTCTCTGGAATTATGCATTCAATGGAGCATAACTGCTTTTCTTTTACCTGCGTTTCTTTTACCTATTAGAGATCATTTTTTATGTCTGTTGCACCTTCTTTTCAAGTTCTGCTTTTTGCTAATATGTTGAATCTTGTTCTAGGTACAGTGGCATTGCAGGGCCAGAATGGTAGCTGGAGCAAACTTCTATATAGTGGGCCGAGATCCAGCTGGAATGCCGCATCCTGAGACTGGGAAAGACCTCTATGATCCAACCCATGGTGCCAAAGTCCTGACTATGGCACCAGGCTTGATAACATTGGAAATTGTACCTTTCAGAGTGGCAGCCTATAATAAGAAAAAGAAGTGCATGGATTACTACGATTCAGAACAGTAAGTTTTAGGGGAGGTGGGGTTAAAAATGAATGTCCCACATAATATTTTGGATATGGATTTTGGATTTGGTTTTACATTTCACCATAAATTGCTTAATTTCCAAATAAATATTAATTTCTCAGGTGCTATATTCAGTTCATTTTCTGTATAATTTAGAAATCTATAATCTGAAATCATACCACACATTTAAACTTCTTATATCCTGTGACCTATGTCTAAATTAATTTTAAAAAAGCTTGAACCTCCAATGATCTATAGTTGTTTTACTATTCTGGGTGGTCTGGAATTGGCCCAAAGATTATTTTCACATTTATAATGGAAAATTTTGGTTGTCATGATACTGTAGATCATATTTGTAAATTTTGGATTTTAATCTGTCACTTGGGAATGAAGTTCTTTTTGATACTGTTGAATCATTTGACAAGCTTTGAAGTACACATTTAAAGTTTTAGCGTGTTTGTTATTACAGACATTTTCTCATTTATTACAACTACAAATTTACCTATTTTTTCCCTATATAAATAATGCTATCTTGTAATATATATTCTTTGCAGTGCTGCTGTTTTTATAGAAGGGTTTGGTTATCTATTACATGGATTTTAACACCGCTATTCTTGATATAGATTTGAAATTATTCTTTTAACATATTTCCTGTCATTTAATGTACTGCAAAACATTTTTCATAGCTGAAAAAGGGGACAGTTTTTACATGATTATTTAATCAAATTTATATACCGCCCCCTCTCCCTAGGGAATTGAATTGTGTTAATTGCAGGGGGGAGGCCCAACATTTTGAGCTTTTTATTTTCTACAGCCAATTAAATAATTAAATTGTTGCCTCTCTTCTCTCAATTATGTAACAACCTCCATTTTGTTTTTTTGTTTTTTAAGAAAAGACTTTAAAAATCAGAGTGATGTAACTCCTCAGTGTTTCCAAAACTGAGTGATAAATTCAGTACTGGAGAAAAACTGGACTGAAAACCATTACTAGTGCAGAAAACAGAAGTCAGTTTATTGTTGTTAAAAAAAAAGTTGCAAAATGTAGCTGCAAAAAACCTCCCATCTCTGCATTAGAAAGTTATTTTAACACTTTAAGAACAGCTTTAAAATATTAACATAATCCTGGAAGTGGATTGCACTGATCATCAGTTTGCCCCATTGTGTATGTGTAACGAAGTGGTTTAAGTAATTAATTCCTCTGAAGCACCATAAGTTTAACTCTTGTTAGAGGCATTATACAGAAGAGGAGATGAAACAACGCCCTAAATTTCCTCAGGGCTTAAATCTGCAACTTTATTAATACAACCTTTTAAAATAATTATAGTCTGGCAGTCCCCTATTCTGTGAGTTGAGGTCTGTTACGTTATCCATAATTTCTTACTGTTACATCAGGATATTGTTTTTAATTCTGGCCATTCCAAAGCTTGCCTGGGTTGTGTTTTTAATATAATAAGGAATATTTCACAATAAATCCTCTAGTTTTGGTCATATCATAAAGCCATGAGAGAAGTCATGGGATGGTTTATATAATCCACTCGCTAATGCCTTTTTGCCTCACGGTTTCACTTTCCAATTGAGATCCAAATGGAAACTTTGATCAGTATCACATGCGACTGTCTGAAAGTATCATTAGAAAAAAAGTATTTGCTACTAAAAACAGCAATAAGCATTTTCTTTCTTTTTTTTAAAGATACATTTTGTCTTGTGATTTTTTTTTCCTCTCAGTGTAGGGATAGGTATAGATGAGCAGTCCAGTACACATTCTCACTATTGCAGATTTTATGTTTGTAACAGAAACTAGCTTTAAGGAGATCTATTTCATATTTGTATGTTAACTCCATATGTACACAATAAATACAGAAAAGAAAAATTATAAAAGCCAGCACTTACTTCAGTGCTAATCAAGTTGACTTGGATGTTTGACTGGCAGTCTAGTGCATTTTCTGCTTTTGTACTTAAAGCAAAATTCAGTCAAAGACTAGATCACTCTACCTCTTAAATTAAATGAGCATAACCATGGGGATACCATAGTAATCCCCAATCCTGTTCAATCGGTTCAGAAGTTTCTTTTGAATTCTTGGGAGCCCCGTACTTCTAGAACAAGGGATGGAGAAGACCTGTGGCTTTTAGGTATAGTGGTAAATAGTATTGATGGTATTGACATCTCATTGATTCTTGAAAATCTGTTGATGAGGCTCATCAAGAAAAACATCCAGCAGAAATCTGTTTAAAACTCATCCGAGTCTTAAAAGCCATTATATTGTCATTTGCTGTCCTTTGGCTCTAGTGAGTGTAGCTCACATGTCAAAGTGAAAGGTATTTGGGGTTTTAATTCTCAAAAACCTTTTATGCTCAGCATCCCAAACAAAACAAAATCGCACAGAGTAAACCAAACAGAGAATTAGGGTTTTTGTGGTTAGGAAGCAGGATGTCATATGAAAAAAAGGCAGCTGTTAATTAAAAGCATACGAAAATAACTGAAGTTATGCTGAGAAGTTTTTGAATAATTACTAATTACACATACACACAGAGAGTTAATTTTACTTAAACATTTCTTGTCCGATATACAATCATCAATTTTTACAGATCTACAGGATAGATTCTGAGACCTTGGACTCATTCTGTTACCATTTTTTACTATCTCTGTTCCATTTTCCTTTCTTGAGGGGGTTTGGATTAAATTCTAAGACACTCAGGATGTATTTTTGTTTTTGTTTTGTGTGCGTGCCTTTAAGTCATTGTTCCTGGCAACTGCTTGGACTAGTCCCTGCAGTTTTCTTGGCAAGATTTTCGGAAGTGATTTGCCATTGCCTCCTTCATACAGCTGAGAAAAAGTGACTGTCTAAGTTAACCCAACTGGTTCTGTATCAAAGGTGGGAGTAGAACTTTCCGGTCTGGCATTTTAACCACTGCATCAAACTGTCTCTTCTCAAGATGTTTTGACTACTTAGTTATCTTCAGGGAGCAAGAAAAATAATCAAAGTCAGCTAAGCAAAGTAAATTAAATTAAAATAAATCATGAATTAAATGAATTAATGAGCAAGTAGCTCATCAGCTATGTCAGGTCATCAGTGCCATTTTCACGACTGACAGATTTTTACTTGAGGTAATCTAAAGAAAATACAGTTTTGATTTACTTAAGTTTAAATAAAAGCTAAGAATTTAATCTTGGCTGCTATTTGTGTTCCATAGTGTTACGAAAGACGTATTTCTTACAGTGAAACAATATGTTATCTAAGAATTTTGCAAAAATCCTTTTGGCAAAACCAAAAAAGTAGAGCAAAAATTACGCTTGATTAAAATTTTCTTCTGTTCCTTTAAAAAAAAAAATAGCGCTTCATAAGAGTTAGAAATTTGCAAAGCCACTACACTGTTGCTTGATTTACTAATCATTATTAGCAACATACAAAACACCTAACATTTGTGTTATAATTAAAAACAAAATAAATCCACCTGTATTGTAATCCAATTGCTCTAAAAGGGAAAAAAAGAATGGGACTGCAAACAGGAAGCAAAGGAATTCAAGTAGTAAATTTTTGAAAATGCTGCAATAATTTTATAGAATTCTAAGCAAAGGGTAACAGCCTAGCCTTATGCATATTTGCCATGCCTTCATTAAGAGAAGTGGAATCCTAGAATTAGAACCCTTTCTTGCTAGAGAAGGTCTTTGCATAATGTATCTGAGTTATGAAAGTTTGAGTTATTTGTGCCTCTAGTAAGAACTTTGGATTGAGTTGTTTGTTCCATTTATTTCTTTTCTTGGTTGTCCAAGGTATTATTGGGAGTCTGCTCCAACACCAAAGTTCAAAAGTGTCAGTATTTTTTCTGTCCTGTCCAGTGTTTTACATTGAAGCCAAACAGGTAGGCCTAGGCCCTAGGCAGACGAAGGACAAAAAAATGTCCCAATCTAGGCCCTAGTAGCTAAGAGCCCTTTAGACATACTCATGACAACAAAGAATTTGAGTATAGTTATACAATACTTGCTTCATTTCTTTAGTGTGTGGCTGTTTGTGTTGTGTGAATAAGGCATTGCTAGCAACAGCAGCTGTAAAAAGCTGATAGCAAAAACAACTGTTAATAATAATAATAATAACAACAATAATATAACATTTGTTTAGGCATATGGTAGGAGTTTCATTTTTATTGCAAGGATACACTACCTTGGTAGTGTATGAACCTCCCGAGAGTTACCAAAAGGAACTTGCTGTGATTCATGGGTAGCACATTTTTGCAAGCGTAAAGGAAATGTTTGTTTACTTGCTATCTGTGCATCTCCTTGCCATAGAATTCAGTCCCTATGTATTCTGCCATCACCATCATGAGACACAGTGTGGAAAAGCATTAAGTTGAGCAAACTCTTCCAATCTTCCTAATTAATTAGAGTGAAAAGATGTGTTTACTGTACTTGGATTGGAAGAAGGAAGGCTGGCAACATGTGAAAGCAGAACTCCCATTTGGGATGGTGTCTGTAGCATGCAGCCCAGATGTAGGGCGAAATGTTCTTAGGAGAAGGTGCCTGGGGAGCCGCTCTTGAAATTCCCCTTCAAAGGGAAGGCATAGCAGCCGCCTGGATTCAATGCACACAACTTGGCGCTGTGGGAGAATGTAAGGTTTTAATAGGTCTGGCTTTTTTCTTTTAATCAAAAAGCACCGAACAAACTGACGGGCTTTTATTATTCCATGTCTCTTGCCAAATAGCAGGCCAGATTTTCTATATAAATACGTGCATGGTGACTTGAAGTCAAGTGAAGTAGAATGTTTGACTATTTGTTGCCTGTAATGATGAGTGATGTTAGTCCAGTTAAACCATGCTAGACCTCCCATGGTTAGAACTGTACGAGTGGCAAGAATATTAGAACGTTCTTGGATCTAGATGTGAGGATGATGGTGCCAGCAAAACAGGCAGCCGTTGTGACCGCTCTGATCCCCTCCTGTTTCTTTGGCCAAATTAACAGCTTTTTTGGCCAAATTAACAAATTTGACTAATTTGATTCAGCCTGAACAATCTGGGTGATCTGGACAGCCTGGAGCAGCTCCGGTCGCATGGCCGAGCTGGCTGACCAGGAGAGAAAGCGGGGACCAAGAGAGGAGGAAGATGGTACTGAAATGATGGGTGCAAAGGATAGACGGGGACGGCTGGGGTGGTGACGCCAGAGCAGAGTGCAGGTGAATCGGTGGGCTCTGCCAGGGCAGTCCGGAACGGTGATGCCAGAGTGGAGTGCAGAGGCGAGGAAGCAAAGATTACGGAGGCTCTGCAGACATGGAGAAACAGCTAAGGCACAAAGGTGGAAGCCATGTGGACTGCTGAGACATCACGAGAAGATCAAGCAGAGGATGCCCCCAGACCATTGAGGAGCCGAAGACGGAGGCTACAAGAACCACCAAGGTCCACCGGAGCAGCAGCGCCAGGAGCGGACCCACAGCAACAACCTCAAGGAATAGCGAGGACTGTTGTGAATAGCCGGGGGGACAACAGATATCCCACCCCCTCGCTCTCCCAGAACTCCAAATTGTAGATCAAATTGTAAATTTAATTTAATCTTAATTTAATTTCCTAAAGTGTAAATTTCCTAAATTGTAAATTGTAAAATTTTAATTTAATGATCACGAGCGGTTACACAAAGCATTTCACTACATATTGTACCATGTATGATTGTGTATGTGATAAATAAAATCTGAATCTGATCTCCCTTCTGTCATAGTTTGGGAGTTGGATCAGATATATTGGTCTTCCTTTTCCAGTGTTGGAGTTCTGCACTGACAATTTACCAGTCTATTCCCTAACTTCGATATTGTATTTCATCAGCTGTTCCAAATGAAAAGAGAGTCGGTTAGGTGTAGTGGTTTAGGTGTCGGGATATAAACTGGGAGAAAGGTGACCTTACGACGTTCACTCTTGTTTGGCCCTAGGAAGGAGGAGGCAATGGCGAACCTCAACTGAAGCTTTGCCCCTTAAAATTGCAGGTAATACTCCAGGCAGTTTCCAGGAATCAAAAAATGACTCAAAGAACACCCCCCCCCACCCCCCCGCGAGGATAGCCTAAATGTTATGTTAATTGTCACAAAAATCTGGCACAATCTAGGGCGTGTCAAATTTTTCATCTTTCAATAGCCAAACATTAGGGGTGCTCAAAAGTTGTGACGTGCCTTGGGGATTGTAAAGAGATTTTGGTTAGTTTAATATAATTTTGATATGCTTGGTAAATAACTCCATAAATATAATGTTTTAACATTTTGTTTGTTTCATATAGTACTTACACAGTTGGCTACTCTTGAGACTTGTTCTTAAAAGCAACAGTGATAACAGTTTGGGATATTTATTATTCTTATAATTATAAACAAAATATACAGATTTGTAAGTCAATGAAGTCTTTCAGAATGAAAACTCTTGGAAAATTCTGTTTCTTGACAGAATGTCATCTTTTCCTAATCTATTAGACAGATTTTATACAATAGTAGCCGGAATGTATTTGTAATTGCATATATTATGGAACAGTCTGTAGGTCAATGTGAGTAAAATGTATGTCCTTTCATAATGGGATTTGCTCATAGGTCAGTGGTAGAGTATACAATAAGCTTTGCAAATTTTAAGCCTTGGTGCCTCCATTTAAAAGGAGCGAATTGAGAAAATAGGAAAATCCTCTGTCTCAAAACAATTCTTTTGATTTTTCTAAAATAAATCAAGCTGATACCTCTAACATCATGTAGAAGAATAGTAGCTTTAGAAATATGGAGATGCTTACGGTATTATTTGATTTGGCATTGTACTTAGTCTGGCATTGTGATCACCTGGCCATTAAAAGGACCCAAAGCAGGGTAACAGAGAGGTAATTTATTCAATAGTTCTTACTTCAGTCATAAAATGCATAATATTATGAATTACTATGTGGGCACAGCCAATTGCAATATCTCTACAGTTTCCCTTTAATCCATTACGGAGTTTTATTTATATTCTTAATATTCACAATACCAACTAAAGTTCTAGAGTTTGCCCCTTCTGTTAACAAAGATTTTATCTATCGTATTGTGCCATCCTATTTCTTTACCCTGAAGCTTCATAAAACTGATTTGTAATTTGAGACGTTGTCAGACAGTTCTATAGTTGTGCGGAATATCCAGACATTTGTTCACTTGTTTAATGACCCAGATTGTCCATAGCTGCTGTTGCATCTGTTACACAGAAATGCTTGATAAAAAACACATTAACAGTATCTTTCGGCACTTGATTCAATTAGGAAATGTCTCTAATTTGCACTGTTTATTCCTAGTTCAGATCTTCCATTAAACTTCTTTTGAGTAACTCAGTATAGTTTATTCCCCAAACTGAAATCCATTTTGAATGCCAGATTAAATGGAAAATAAACTGTTTTTCATTAATGCTTATTATGAAGCGTGTGTTGGCTTTTTTTTTTTTTTTTTTTTTTTTTTTTTTTTGAAAGGCCCCTGTAATCGTTCTTCAGGGAGCTGGATTTATTCACAATTGTTATCCAGTACAAATGTCACTTCAAAATGGGATGACTTAAAGCTACCCACATATAATTTTGCCCCGTCGTGAGTTCATTACTTAGGCAAAAATTCCTTTCTCTATTGACTTTCTTGCTTATTAAAAATAGTAAGAAAAGGACAGTCTTAGGAATTACAGAATACAGATGTTAGAATATATGCAGAAGCACAGTTGTTGAAATTGCATACAACAGTGCAATTAGAACATAGAGCATTAGTGCATTGTTAACACTAAGTCTATGAACTAGGCCCTGTGTGACAAACTATGGGTGTAGTATTGTCCAATTATAACACAAATATATCACAAAGTTTCAAAATTTCCTATTTTAAATTGGCAGTGGACATAGAGATATAATAGTCATTGTATTATTTTTTTAAATGGCATCTATTTTTTGATTCCTAGGAAAAATGTATTCATTTTTGTTTCACTATCTTAAATGCAATATAGAAGAGAGACCTGTTGATAGTTTTAAGTGTTCATGGAAAAATTCCTAAAAGTTTTATTGCTTTGAGATTTAGAATTTAATAAACTATAGGGAATAATTTTGGGGAAACAGTTAAAGACGCTGAGCTCGTCAGCAAGAAAGCTGACCATCTGGGTTCAAGACCAGAGCTCCTTGCAACAGGGGTGAGCTCCTGTTACTTGCCCCAGCTCCTGCCCACCTAGCAGTTTGAAAGCATGCAAATGCAAATAGATAAACAGGTATCACTTCAGTGGGAAAGTAACAGCGTTCTGTCCGCCTTAGCATACAGTCATGCTGGTCACATGACCATGACTTTTTTACTAGTGGTTTAAATCATGACTTAAATTGACTTAGTTTAAATCAAATCCACCTTGGTCATGTGATCACCATTTGCAGACTTCCGAGCCAGTTTCCAAAAAGCAAAGTCAATGGAGGGACGGACAGAATTTGCTCAATGATCAAGTGATTCGTTTAACAACCTCAGTCATTCTCTTTTTAACAACTGTGGCAAAAAAGGGCATGGCCTGCTGAAAAACATCTTTCTTAGCAACAGAAATTTTGGTTTCAGTCAGTTGTGGCCAGAAAGTTAAGAACTTTACGGCCACAGGAAGAGCCGTGGTGGCACAGTGGTTAGAATGCAGTAGTGCAGTATTTCTGCTGACTGCCGGTTCAAATCCCACCAGGCTCAAGGTAGACTCAGCCTTCCATCCTTCCAAGATGGGTAAAATGAGGACCCAGATTGTTGGGGATAATATGCTGATTCTGTAAACCACTTAGAGAGGGCTGGAAAGCAGTATAAAGCGGTATACAAGTCTAAGTGCTATTGCTATTGCTAACTGCCTGTATTACTTTAAATGCAAGCAAAGTTCAATTGAAACTTACTGCATATTCCTACTAAAAGGTTTCTTTCTTTTTTTATTTTAGCCAGGAAGATTTTGAATTCATTTCCGGAACTCGCATGCGCAAACTGGCTCGAGAAGGTCAAAATCCTCCTGAAGGATTCATGGCTCCAAAAGCATGGACTGTGCTGACAGAGTATTACCAATCCTTGGAAAAAGTTTAAACTGCTCTTATTAATTGCAGACTGGACACTCGATTCATTAACAGGACAGGGGACCACCCAGTGATGCTGCTTTGTTGCAACTTCCATCAGAAAACCTTCCCTAAATATCTTCCTTAAGAACCATTCTCTGCTTTTATGTGTTTTGTTACATATTGCTAACAAACTGGTTTTTTAATGTCTTCTCTTTTATTTACTTTTTTTATTATATTAGTAGGGAGTTTTATTAAAAAAACAACAACTTTATTTTAATATACTATTTACTCCTCTTATTTGACCTGCACTTTTCTGAGATGCTGAAACTTACTTTTTTTTCCTTTTGACTTTATATAATGGAATTCCAACACCGTGTTTTATAGTTTAAGGATATAATTATAATTATAATCTGATTACATGAGCTAGAAAGAGGTGTTGAATTTGATCATCATAAAATAGCTTTTAATGTACTACACTGGTACTTTTCGGCCTGGCCTTTGAGGTTCTTATATGAAATTTCCAAAGTAGCCTTGGATGGGAAATTAAATGTTGTTTGACAACTCTGTGATTTTTATTTTTCCCTAGTTTTTTTTTTAATTCAATCATGTAAAAAATTATGGGAAATGCAAGAGACCAGTCTGATTATATGGATCACTAATTTTGTTTCATATGTTTCTGGTGGTTGTAACACTATTGCTGTCTTTCAAACTTTCATTTTAAACTTTTATGCTCAATATAGTGCTCTTTTAAAATGATTTTGGTGGATACGATTATTCTTTAAGCTCCAGTCTCATTTAGCTTGGTGGCTTGGCTCCTAATTAAACACAAAGGTTTACCCTTCTTGAGAAGATATTTCTCTGTTTCATAAATGCCTACTTTGATTCTTTGACATTTCAGTATTTGGGGACTGCAAGTTAACATAAAACAGCTTGTTATTGTAGAAGCTGTACATGTGAGTTTTGACTTCTGGCTAGATACTATCTCTGCTTTGTTTAGATACTATAGAGTTTGTGTCCTTAAAGTATCAGTGTCTTAAAACTTAAAGGTCAAAGTTTGCATAAGAGCATATTCTACAGCAACGTATGCAAGAAGGTTCCAGGCTCGCTTGATTTCTCCAGATAGAGGGACTGAAAATGTTTGTTTCCAACCCTGGTAAAAGTTAGCTGGGGAATTGTTGGACTTGATGTCTACACACATTAAACTTGCCGACGTTAAGTAATACTGGTCTATAGAGAAAACCAACACAGAATTAGATAGGTGAATAATTTGATTTTATAAAAAAGAGTTTGCAAAGACTGTTAACAGTAATGTAGATTATGTAAGCTTGTTAGCCAAGAATATTGCAATTATAGGTGAAGGAAAAAATAACAAAGAGCAAACAAGCGTCAATAACTTCTCTCCATGCATCAGCTATTTCAAAACACAAAGAGAATCCTAAGAACTTTTTAAAATCCGTCTATTTAAAATTATACAGTAGGTAGTCCACGACTTAGACTTACCTTGTGGAACCAGAACTTCCATTATAGTTAAGGGATTGATTACCAATCGCGACCTTCCGGCGCGCATTAAAAACCTACTTGTTCCAACAGGCCAGTCTGGCCTAGTACTATCAGTTGGGTTTTTTTTTAAAATTGGTTTTTAAATTTTAAATTTTTAACGTTTCATTTTTTTAACTCTTTAATTTTTATTTGGTTTTAATTCAATTATGACCAGCCACCGCACTTATTTAAAATTTTAATTTTGTTTTTTAAACTGTTATGTATTTGTGTTTTTTAAAAGGCTGTACACCGCCTCGAGTCCTTTGGGAGGGAGGCGGTATAGAAGTCAAATAAAACAAACAAATAAATAAATTATATGATCTTTTTGCCAGGGTTAAATAAATCAGAGGGTCATTAAGCAAATCTGGCTTCCCGTGTTGACTTTGCTTGTTGGAATCCCCCTGGGATTGTAAATGGTGGTCAGGTGACCCCAACACCCTGCAACCATCATAAACACATGCCAGTTGCAAAGCCCCCAAATTTTGATTGGGACCATTAGAATTTTGTGGTGAGAGCTGGTCGTAAGTCACTTTTTTTCAGCACTGTAATAACAGTCATTAAATGGTTGTAAGTCGAGGACTTTGCCATATGGGCAAAAAGTACCATAAATCAGTGGTAGTACAACATTGAAAAAAAAAGGAATCAATCATAGTTAAAGTTAGGTAATCATCCAATGGGCAAGTCGATATGAAAAAAAAATGTACTCATTTGTGAAAAGATCATAGTATTTTGGTTAAGAGTATGCACAGGATCACATTGGAGAATTCTGTCCAAATGTAGGCCTATTAACAAGATGGAATTGCTAAGCAATTCTTCTTAAAGCTATACATATTCAAAATCGAAATCCTGAACTGAGATGTAGACATTTTTTCTGTTAATGAAGACTAAGGAACTTGGCTTGGGTCTAGAATCCTGAGTTTTACAGCCTGGATTGCTCAATTCGAACAGACCTGGAATTGTTGCAAACAAAACTATTAAAAGTCTGGCGCAGGACCAAAGGATTCGATTTGTAAGTACTATTATATCAGCAATTAAAAACAAAGAAAAGAAATAATGTTTTATGTCTGTGAGCTCAGTTTTGTCATCTCTGTAAATGTGTGTTTTCATAGTCAGAAAATTGTTAAGAAAAATAGATTTTCCTACTTTGTCATCAAAATGGCATAATTTCCTTATAGCCTTAAAATAAGTTTTCTATTTTATGTGCCTCCATTACAATGGTGTGCATTTGGAAGATTTGCCTCTTATGAATAAGGGATGCCAATTGCAGAGCATAAAACGAAGTGGCAAAACCAAAAATGCAGATAGCTGCTCATTGCTAATCTTACTAGTTTGAAAAACATTGTTTACATTTTATGAATCTATTTATATTTATATTACAAATGAAGCTCCTTTTCTACGGTTTACAACCTCCTCAAAATGCCTAATTAAAAAGTAGTGCAAAGCAGTATCAGTTGCAGAAAATCCAGTTATAAGAAAGGACTAAATAGCAAAAATAAACTGTTTAGAAAAAAAATTATGTTATATAAAATTTATTTATTCTGTGGAGCCAATACTTTCCTAAATAAGTAAACAATCTTCAAAAAAAATGATTTGCAAAAATTAGCCATGGATTCTTGTTACTAACCAAGCTCTAATTTAGAGCATCTTGAAAACAAAGGGTAATTATTGAATGCCAGTAAGAAATCTAACTTTTAATTAAAAGTGATCATCAATAATTTCTCATCAAATTGAACTGACGTATCTTATATGGTGCCTTAAGGTTGAATCCTAGGTTCTGTAATCTTATTTAAAAATAATAATGGCTTTGAGGCAGAGATGGCAAGTATATAAATCTCATAAAATCAAATAGTATAACTAATGTTTTAAAAGGCAGAAATACATTTCAAAATCTTCTTGTGAATTAGAGAAAGAAGCTTCAAAAAAAAAACAAAATAAATTTGATACGGATAAATGAAATTCTTTTCATCCTAACAAACAGAAATCAAAGCATAGGGACAGAATAGAGAATCCTAGGACTGACAATGTGAACAAGATCCTTGAATAATACTTGACTATAAAATGGATAAAAAAGATTGGTGTGATGGTTGCAAAAACTCAAATGGAATTTTATGTCGCCCTAATAGAAGTATTCTTTCCAAATAGTTGGAAGTAATTGAAGTAACAGCTCCATTTATTAGACCCCTAGCTTGAGATATAGTGTTAAAATTTAAACCTTTAAGCTTGAACAGAGAAGAGTTAAAGGATGATCAGAGGTTAGTAGAGATGCTGAAGGAGCTAGGGATTTTTAGCTTTAAGAAAAGAACATTAAAGTGGGAGAGGAAATGTGATAGCAGCTACAAGGGTCCTCAAAGAGGGTCATAAAAGTCAAAGTGACGGGTGCTTGAAGCATCAATCCATCTTTATACAGTTGCGTGTATAGGAGCATAGTGGTGCAGTGGTTAAACTGCAATACTGCAGGCAAATTCTGCCCACAGCTTGCAATTTGATCATATCAGGGCTCAAGGTTGACATCCTTCTATCCTTCTAAAGTTGGTAAAATGAGGATCCAGAGTATTGGGGGCAATATGCAAATAATCCACAATCTCAGAAAATTAGAATATTACATGCAATCAATAAAACAAGGATTGTACATAGAACAATATCGGACCT
>JAEANM010002490.1:0-24447 GCA_017656035.1 Myanophis thanlyinensis | reverse complement strand
ATCTATCTATCTATCTATCTATCTATCATATGCAGATTAGAAACATATACATCCTTGTTCAGGTCATTCATTAAGCTCTTCTATCATAAGTAACTCTTAACTCTACCACCAATATATTTTACCTCTCCTCTGTCTCCTAACATGGAATCTGGAGGTTTTGGTAGTTGTTGGCCACTGATGATTTTGAGTATAAGTTGTTTTTTAGGGAGCGCAGGAAGAGGATCTCCAGAATACGGATTAAAAGTGCCTATGGATAGAAAGAATGCGGAAATGTATACATCTTACAATAAAAAATAAAACTTGTTTTCTGTACATTTGAGAAAAACCTACAGGAAAGTTTAAAAGAAAGAATAAAAGCTTAAGTTAATATTAGAATTTAATATGCCAAATGTAGACAAATTAGATTTAATATGCCGAATTTTGTCTATTCCTAGACAAAAATAATAAATAAATTTGGGGTATTTAGCTATTTTTGTTGTTTATCAAAATACAACACAAGTAAGCAAATACAATTCATTAGACATGAAATAAAAACATAGATCCATATCAACCACTGTATTAAATATTCGTTTGCTTGCAAAAGCATAGCTTAGCTATATTTTTCATTTAACTCTTATTGAAGTATGAATATGTCATTATATCTTGCTCCTGATCAAAGTTTCCAAACTAACCTATTTGATATTATCAGCTTTCTTTAAACAGGTGTCCTATTTTAATATTAACCAATATGTCTTTAATAAATGGATATGTAGGAACACTAAATGTATTCAGTGCACTGCCTTGTATTTTACCTTTGCACATTTGTTGTGGTTTCAGGATGTATCCACAATTGCCATTCATCCTGAACTTGGCTTGGTTTAACTGCATCACCCGCCCTTCAGACTGGTAATTTAATGCCACTGTTGAATAAGCAAATCTTTATATTAATTATGAAATTTACTGGCTATAATCATGCGATTACACTGTGTGGCTTTATACTTATAGGATTAGATCCAAACTAAATTTGTTTCATTTGGTACCTTAAAACATGATTTAATTTATTTATTATAATTAAACATTTTATTTAAAGAAGTTCAACATGTATCGTAGACCAAATTTAAGTGGCCAAGTCACATATGATCTCCAATAGCAGTTCCAGAGTGATGAGAAAAATATGAAGAGGTGAGAAAGACTGGCTTTCTCTCAGCTAATGCTTGTTACTTCCACCATGGGAGCAGCAGAAATGCTTGAATGGATGGTCCTTTTGGTCATAGTGTGATTTTTTTCAATATGACATACTTTTAATAAAGGAGACTATTTGTAGATCAAGGTTGAAATGAGGGATCCTTGGTGCTCTCTGAGCTTGGTTGGTTTTTTTTGCAAACATTGCATTACTCACACTAGATAATATTATCAGTGTTAGTGAAATACTTTTAGCTTGGATCCAATTCATACCTATTTATTATTTTAAAGACCCCTGAATCTAAACAAAAAATGGATAAAAGACACAGCAGAAGCCCAAAGAGCATTAGTAATAATTGTATGGAGAAGGAGAAGAAGAGGCCTGAATACTTCATACAGATATTAAGTAACTGAATTAGTTATTAACAAATCAAAATACTGGGGTCAAAGGTACACATCTTAAAGAAACATATATTTTCTGTTGCTTATTCTTCAGGAGTTATGCATATTGGGAAGAAGTTTGTCCTTCCCATGGTATAAAAAGTTCATCCTTGGGTAGAAATGAAAGCAGAACCATCTAACCCTTAACACATGTGCACGTATTTAGTAATGTCAAATTGTCAGAGATCATCCAAGCAATTGAAAGTAATAAACATATGGTAGTCAGTTGCCTCCAGCCTTCTTCATCTGGGCACCTTCTACAACTTCCAGACAGGATTAAAGTCCTTCCACCAAGCTGATTGGCCATTCTGGGAAATGTAGCCCAAATGTAATCGAATATATCAGGGCTAGACAAGTCTGATTCCATTTAAGAACAATGATGGGCATGAGACAATCTGTTCCCCTTTACTGCCTCCAGCTAAAGGGGGAAGACATACAACAGTTCATCAAAGAACTTCCCATTGCTGATTCAACCCACTGTAGAAGTTCTGAAGTACATTGGTTCCAAAGAGACAGCAAATCAGTAATAAATTTAATACTGTGTTAATCCATGACTACTAACTGGTTTTTATGGAGCAATCATCTAAATGCATCTTTGTAAGTCTATACTTTTTGTACTATGTGAACTACCATTACTTCACATGTGAAATGAATGTAAGTAGGTAGTCCATGAGGTAAAGACACGGTTGGGCACTTACATAACTGACAATACCATGCATCACTCACCAAGCTGGCATCCAACATTCCAATATGGTACAGGGTTAAAGTTGCTAGAGTCAATCCGGTAGGCAGATGGATAGATTCTGGTGAGCTGCTGCTGGTTATAAAGGATGAACTGCTCTGATTTCTGCTGGATCACCTGATGAGCTCTTGTCTCACTGAAGGATAATACATTCCCCACTGATCCTGCATGTTAAAATAATTAACAGGAAAAGGCACAGACAGGGGAGCTTTCATTTCCATTTGTAGAGTTTCAAAAGAAAAGACACCAAAATACAAACATATTAAATGTCCTGTTATTTTTTTTTCTGGTTTAGAATAGAAAAATGTAAAATGATATTTAAATTTAGCAATGCACTCAATTTTCACCATGGAAATGAAAACAGATTTTCAAACACTGAAAAAATAATCCTTAATAATCCTTAAATCTAATAAGCAACTTGATATGTATACATATTATTTAAAAGGGCCAATGTAATTCTAGATTGTATCAATAATGTTGAGAACATGGAAAATAATATTTTCTCTATGCTGCACTAGGCAGACCACATCTGGACTCCAGTTCTCGTTTTCATGATACATAAAGAACCCCTGGAGAAATGGAAAGAGTTTAGATAAGAGCATCAAAAATGGCAAGAGCTTGGAGGTGAACTTCTGTGAAGGGTGGTTAAAAGAGCTTGGTAGATTTATCTTAAATAAGAGAAGGGTAAGGGGTAACATAATAGCACTCTTCCAATCTATGAAGGAAAGAGGGAGTAGATTTTACAGTGAGAGTCCAAAACTAAGTAAGGAAGGATTTCCTGATTGTGAGAGCTATTGAGTGATGGAAGAATTTACCTCCTGGAGTTATGGGTATCCCTGAGGGTTTTGAAAGAAATATAAGACAGCCCTTTGTCCAGATTGGTAGGACGATTACTGCATTCAGTAGGAGAATAGATAGATAGACCTCCAAGATCCCTTGCGGCAACCTTGTGATTTTATCCTATAGCCCTCTTCTAGCAATAATATTGTATAATGTTAAATACTAGCTGTGTCATTTTGATTCTCAAGATTCTCAAGTTTAGAAAAGGCTTCCTACAAATATAAGACTGGCTGTGCAATGCATCTACAAGGCTATGTATTGTGCGCAGATATTCTTTTAAACAGTATTTTATATTTCTTGTTATCCGTTGCATGGGACCATAGGTTTAACTTACAATGGCTTTGGGATTCTTCATTTATTTATTAATTTTATAAACTGCCTATCTTACTAACCAAAGTGAGTCTGGAAGGAAGAGTCGTCTCAGGGATCCAGTGGTGAAATGCAGCCTGGTCACATTGGATCTCCCGAACCAGCAGCAGAAATTTGAATTTGGCCCCGCCCTTTTCTTTCCTGTCCTATAGCCGCTTGGGTTTTTTTTTCTTACCTTTAATCAGCACGGATCAGCTGTTTGGTGTGCCTCGGCAGCTTTCCTAGTCATCTCAGCTGCCTCTGGTAGTGTAAATTAGGTTTTTAGCAGCCACACGGCAGTGCAGTTGGTGCAAATGCACACGTACCAAAACCAGTTGGATCCCACCACTGCAGGGATCCCATTGTGAATATGCTGGTAACATGATGCCACACAGCCAATCAGATTGACTAGTCAGTGCTATCATTTAGGGCAAATCAATGTAGTGCACTTTTTGCCTTCTCTAAACAACAGAGGAAAATGAACACTTCAATCTATTTATCAAGACAACAAGCAATGTGTCCTATTTCAGTATTCCATGCTGATCTGCCAGGACTGTCGTATGGCTGTCCCCAGCAGCAACAAAGCTACAAAATAAATTTAGTTTCACATACACAAATATTTATGTGGACATTTTCAAACCATGCCATCATTATTACTTCTTTCCTTAAATGTTTGAATACTAATCAGTTTATCAAATTGAAGAATTTCAGTGAATTTCACATGAGTTATTCTTCTCACAACATTAATTTAAAAGGCCTTCCTGGCTTTCAATATAAGGTTCTGAAGAATATTCAGAAGCTACGTAATCAAACCACTCAAGAACAATTCAGTAAGACAGATGGTGTTAATCCCAAAGGCAAGGCAAGTCTCTACTTTAAAAAGCTTCATAATTTAAACCAAGGTAACTAATTTTTTCATATCATAGACACCTGTGGCTTCCCTGAACAGTTTAAGTAATAATGTAGATGGGCTGAAGTTAAGTCAGAGGGGAAATTAAAGAAATGGAACCTTACGCTTGTACATTTGAGATTGTACTAAATGTTGCAAGCAGAATTTCAGCTCTGTCTTCACAACCAGAAGTAATTGACACGTGGCCCAACAGAGATAGGTAAGCATGGTTTACTTTAAAAGTTCTCACAGAAATTGGAATGTAATCACAATTCAATATATCCCTCTAGCAATCTTTGAGGGGAATGAAAACCCTAAATGCTGACTTTTTTTTTTTTAGTGATGCCCAAGTTTGACAGTTTTCTCATGCTTGGCAGAAATTGTAGAAGACCACTTACCCTTGTGACAAAATAAGAACTGTCATTACAAGGTTCTCCCCCCCCCCCCACACACACACAACTCGGTTCCACAAAATAGGCTGCTAGCACTTTTTCATTTGCTCTAAAAGTGCTTTATCAAGTTCAGTATGATTTTACCTCAAGTTGCCATTTGATATCTCAGCAGGCCTAAATCCAGATGGCAAATTCTTTGCAGAAAATTGCTAAAGTATAATTACTGATGTATGTCATCTGTTTTATATGGGGATTTTAAAATGCTATCCAAAACAGTCTCTTGGATAGATTGCTGAGTGGAAAGATAGATATCAGTATCTATACATGCTGAGACCTATGCAGTGACATTGCTTATCAAATATTTATTCCAGAGAAAAGCTGAGCTGTGGAGCTGGGTAGAAGCCTGGAAGGATTGCAAGTGAGATAAAACTTTAAAGTCAAAGAAAAGAGGATACCAGAGACATGCTGGAAGGAAAACAAAGAATTGTGAAGCAAACACTGTAAACAGTTTTCAGAGATGAATTACCAATAGACAAGAATCAACAAGTATAAACTGAGTCATAGGTAGTTTTGTCACAAACAGTAGATGCCAGCATATAAATCCACCCACTTAATCCTTTTTCTAAAGCCTTAAAGTTTTATGCACTTCAATGGCGTCTTCCTTTGTTTTCTACCTCTGCCATGCCAACCCTGAGATTATAACTTCTATTAGTTTTATACCAGAAGAAAATGGTACATTGCAAGACAGAAGAGTCACAGAACTTGTAGCAAACTAGAATGTTTTCTAAAATTGTCTACTATTTTATCAAATGTATAGGCTAGCTTTTTAAATCAGCTTAATGCATGAGAAATGATGGTCACTGATGGATGAACAATTATGTCAGGGGAGTGTGAGATCAGCCCTAACATGTCTAAACTACAATATAATTGATAATCTATTTGTCTTATTTACTATTCTGTCACTTCTTTGACAATAACAATCACAATTTCTCAGACATTCTTATTAATCAAGATTGATATTTCTTTATGCACTCTGTCCAGAATGCCTTGTATTAAAATTCCCATGAGGCACACTTGCTAGGATATATGGGAATTAAAGTATGACATATTTGAAACCAATTTAATTTATTGCAGAAATCACAAATATTCTCATTAGCCATCCAAATTCTGCTTATACCTGTTGCAACATTACAGCATTATAATGTAGCGTCTATGTCAATTTTGGCCCACATTGGCACCCCCGATTGCTTCACAACGAGTGAAAAAGATTTATTAAATTCAGGTTCTAAACATTCTTTTTCTTCATTTTCTCATGAATACTGCATGGTTTTTTTTAAAAAAAGATTCCAACATTAGTTAGCCATTGCTCGGAGAGGTCTCATAAATTGAGTGTATCTTATATTCTAAGCCAATAATCCGCATTCACATTTGATAAGGCTGAGGATAAAATGTACAATGTTCTGAAATGGGTAAACGGTTAATGGGCCAACCTCTTATCTAACTTGCAGTCCTGATCTCTGGAGGAATCCTATGGAAATATTAAAAGATCCAATTCTTTCAAGCCCAAACATGATCAGTCAGATGTTACCACCTGAGACAAGTATTATCTATAGGACTATAGTAATTACAGAAAACATTTTTTTGACTTAATTCTTCAAGCAACAACCACTGGAAGCCTCCATTTATGTTTTGCTTGCATGAATGAAGATACTGATGTGATAGAATTATTAAATGCCATCATATCAATAAACTTTTTTCACAGGTTTCCCATATACAATAATAAATATACCCACACATACATACATACTTAAGGAGTGTGGTGGCTCAGTGGTTAGGATGCAGTATTGCAGGATAACTCTGCCCATCACCAGGAGTTTGATCCTGATTGAGTCAGCCCTCCATCCTTTCACAGTCAGTAAAATGAACATCCAGATTGTTGGGGGCAATATGCTGACTCTGTAAACCACTTAGAGAGTGCTATAAAGTACTGTAGAGCCATCTATAAATCCAAGTGTTAGGCTATTGCTATTAAGCACACAATACTAATATTTCCTTAATATAAATTACACACAACCTTACCATCATCAATTATGTCTTGAGCTGCCACAGAGTTTGTGTACACCACTAGATCCGAAAGATCACGGCATAGCTTCATCGTTTTCCTCCGCCGAGCCAACCGGCTGGGAAAAGAAAAGATGTTCCAAAAGGTAAATAGAATTATAAATTGATCTCTCTGTCATGAATTATTTATTTCTATCGTGCCCCAAAAATTAGTGTGGTAAACATATCGTTCTTTCTGATGTGCAAAGAGGAAAGCAGAAAAAAAAAAGAGGAGGATAAAAGGAGGGAGGGAGGGAGAGAGGGAGAAAAAACGAGACGTGTTGAAAGATGGGAGAGGTTTTCAGGGATTCCAATTTATTTTTTAACCCTTCATTTCAGCCATAAACCTTTACATGTGCATGCCTTCTATTTAGCTGTATATAATAAAATTAAAGAAAGCTGGACACATATCAGTTACCTTATTTTGGGAAGGTGTGGTAGAACATGATCCCGATTCTCAGGGAAGGGAAGGGAAGTATTTCAGAAAAGCAAAAAAATAGCAAGTTCAGATAGTTTTCCTGAGAGGAAGAGTAAAGTGCACATCCTCAGGAATTTACAGAATATACAGTATGTTTAATGGTGCAAGTGGTGTCCACTTTGGTTTGGCAAGATTTTGTTTATAGATGAATAGTAATAAAGGAAACTGCTTAGAAGAACTTCAGTATATATTTCCTGGTTTTAAAGCTTGACATTGGCGAGATAAATAGTAAGCTTCTTCAACACAAACATACACTTGAAACAATCATAGTTTACGTATTACATGAGTTAAGACATGAAGCATTATTGGTTCCTATTTCATGTACAACTGAATGGATCCATATTCTGCCCTGCAGTGTATTGCTGTATTTCTTCAAAGGCAATCACTACGTGTATTGCAGAAGCGCGCTTTCATGTATGGGCTCTATTTAATATTAAAAAAAAACCGGATGTGATGATTGTTACTAACCTGTATAATTGTCCAGATTCTTTTCCAGATGCATTTTGTTGAGAATCTTCATCATCGGATGTGCTGTGAGATTTGGACTTTGATTTAGCTGCCTTCTGTTTGAGAAGTCAAAGTCTTACTTAACAACGTTCTCAATTATACAAAATGACTTGATTCGTTTACCTTAACATAATCATGGACTATTACTATGCAGTAAATCCTTGGCAACTTTTCATGATCTTTAATTTTTGTGATAGTCTGCTGATATGCAGCCCAGAATGTATGTTTTTCCTCATCTTTCTTCTGCCTAAACACTTTGTGTTCCCTGACAGCAGCCTGTATAAACTTGTCTATTCTCAAGCTTCAATATTTTGAAGATGGGAGCTATATTGATTAAGAAAGTAGTGACATAAGAATGACTACTACTAGTCTGGGGGGAAAAATGTAACATTCTACCCGTGCTGCCTTTTGAAAGGGCATCTGCTAAAAATCAATCTGGAGGACAGTTACAGATATTTTTATAAGAAACACCTTCAGGCTATATGATTCTTTTAACACTGTGAAAAATCATTCAAACCAACGGTTTTTTAAAAAAATGAAGTGGAGACTTTGGTATACTCACAATTTCCAGTACAAAATCACTGAAAAGCTTTGTTGTTACAAGGTAATAAAATCTAAAAGTTTAACCCTTAATGTGTTATGAAAACTCTCTCATTTCTCTAAAGAAAATGTTCTGTTCTTCAAAAATGTATGAACTAAAGTTTTATTTAATAATCATACCATAGAGTGATTACAAATCTGTCAGTTTCATCAAGTTGAATTACCAGATAGATTTGGATCCTATCAGTGGACTAATATTTAACCCTAGCTCCCTAATCATAAACAAATATATTCTTGGAAACTGAAGCTTTTCTTTAGGTCCATCAGTATTTCTTAACCTTATCAAAATTAAGATGTGTAGATTTCAACTGTCAGAATTCCTCAGCTGGCGTGTGTGAAGCCCACCTATCTTCAAGTTCACAAGGTTGAGAAATGCTGATTTAGATGGTTAGTACAGGGGAGAAGGATTTATAATCAGACCACTGCTTACCTTATGTTTACCGAAGGTGCCCATGAGTTTACTGTGGGATTTTCTGTTAGTGTCCTTCAAACCTGAATTCTGTGAAAAATAATGAATTCATCAAAGTCATTTTCTAATTTAATTGGTTACCTCATTTGCTCTTGCATCAATTTAGCCATCTAGTAAAATATTTGTAAGCCCAGTTTCTACTCCAAGAGGCTGGTTGGTAGAAACAAAACAAAACAAAAAAGGCTGTCATCTACAGCAGTGCTTTCAAGTGCCTTCCATATAGTTGGTTGCTCGGTAACTAATGAATGAGGTCCAAACATGACCTAACTGCACTTACTTTAAAAATCTATTAAGGATGATTTCCTTATCTATCAAGACTCATAATAATCACATAAATTCCACTTTACCATACCTTCTAAATATTTTTCCTGTCCCCAAAGAACAGTTCTTCCCATTATTCTATTTATATGGATAATAATTTTAGTTCCTTTTAAGATATGGTTTTTTGCCTCAGTGGGTTTTTGATCTTTGATTTTCTCATTGATGGCACAAGCTTGAGTTCCAGTTGTGTGACTCTTAATAATAGCTTCTTAATAAGCTAATCAAGAAGCCAATGCTTGGTTGTTTTATTTTGCTCCGTTATCTTAGTAATACCCACGAAGACAGGTAATACACATTAGTCAAAACTGTTTCATCTTCATTTTATCAGTATCTTCTCAAAAGTCATTAGCTGGGTATTGTAGATCAAATCATATATTCCTTAAATCAATGCTTACAGTACAGTTGTAGGAGCAAGGAGAATGCATCAACAGCCAGATATTATGAATTACATTTATTCCAAATGAGATTTTATAATTTTAAGGTAATTTTTAGCAGATATTGGATTATGCTAGGATTTCAACTGTCTGAAACTGTGCTTTCTTAAACTTTTCAGTCCCAAGGCAAAGAAACAACAGTGTAACAAACCAGGTTGTGCACAGCAATAGTAGTAGTCATAACCAGTACCAGCAAATCTTCATTTTACTGCATAAACAACTACATGCTATATTATTATGCAGAGAAATAGAGATTCTGTATATTATTTAATTTGCTATATATTTGTAAATCGTAGATACATTCAGTAAATAAAATACCTACAGAAATCTAGCACTCCCAAAACATTGTTTTGTACTCAGATACTTAAATGAAGTCAAACCAAATATTACCCAGGACGACAAATCAACCAATCCTATTGTTTGACATTCTGAGGTAAATAGGAAAGGCAAGAAAACAGAACCAGAATCATAATTCTAGCCCATCTGAGATTCACACAAAAGAGACTCCCTAGGGTCAACAGTTTGATAATATGTGACAGGATCCAGTGTTTCTGTCAGAACATGCATCCATACAGAGCTGAAAAAAGACAATGAGATATATTCCCTCAGCTATTCACAGTGCAAATTGTTTCCATTATACAATATGTGGCCTGCAACAGGAATCTGTGATCCATTCACTTTTTGGTGAAGAAGAAGGAACAGTTTTTCCCTGCCCATTTTCTAGACTTAGCCAAACTTTATACACTAACCATTAATCCCAGATATTTATTTCCAGTTTAGTATTCAGATACCATCTGGAGATTTCTTTATTAATACATGGTCTCAATCAAGTCACCTACATTCTTCACACACTACTTAGGTGGCACCGAGCATATAAAAATAAGAGTATAAAGGAGAAAAACACACATACATATGACCAACCAATAGATTCACACTGAAACAACAATACTTTGAGTGACTGAAAGACCAAGAAAGTGGGTGTAGATGTATTCTCCAAAGCATTTGAACCAGAAGGTAGAAACTTTAGTGTGACAGATCCAAACTTGAAATAAGGAAAATCCTAATAACTCTTAAGGAACAGAACAGCCTGCTTCTTAAAGTTGTGGGGCTCCATCACTGGAAGCTTTCAAGATTTCAAAAAAAAGATTAAATAGACATTTGCACAATACACAGGCTCACCATTTTGGTATTCAAAATAACAAGATTTCTTTTAAAGCAATTACCGGTTTCCGGGAAATAAAAAATAGAATTATAGATTTAAGTCATCTAGTCCAATCTTCAGCTCAAAACAGTTCAGTTAAAAAAAATGAAGTCCAACCCTTGATTTTATTTTTCTTTTGCAGCAAAAGCTCTTTATTTGGGAAAAACAGTGGAAAGTATGATCACTTCCCCCCTTTTAAAGTAAGTGTCATCTTTCTTGTACATGTAGTTTGTTCTAATGGTCAAGGCACTAGGATAGAAAGTAGGTGATTGTGAATTGTAATCCTGCCTTAGGCATGACAGCCAGTTGGGTGATCTTAGGCCAGTTATAGTCTTCTCAGCCCAACACATCTCACAGAATTGTTGTGGGGAAAAGAGGAGGAGGAAGGAGAGTTGGGTATTTTTGCCACCTTGAATTATTTGTAAAAATAAAAAGGCAGGATGGATGCCAAACCATGATGAACAAAAGAATAGCTTTTTTATGTGATCTTCTGCAATCAGTTATATGTCGGAATAACAGCGATAGATATTCCCCGAAGAGTAAGAAAAATGTCTTACCTGTTTAAAGTTCACATTTAAGCCTTCATGCGTTGCTTTTAAAAGTGCCCTCACTGTGAAGCTATCAGTATCTTCTTTATCTCTGATTTGAGACTCTTTGAGTAAGGATTCAAGTTTTTTTCTTATAAAAGACTCTATCTGGTGCTCTGTTGTGCCGTTGCTCTGAAAAAGATCAATAAGCAGCAGTACAAATTGGTTTGTTTTTTTTTTAACAAAAGACAAATAGAGTTGGGAAATGTATCGACCCATTTTAAACAGATTCTTTCTTACATATTCTAGTGACTTTCTTTTGAAGTAAATGAGAGCAAGAACATAATTTAACTTTTCTGTTCCGTATACAGAATATCAGAGATAGCAACTGCTGATATAACAGACAGGAAAAACTCCGTGACCATTTCCTTTGGGTATAATCTGTATGTGCTGCAGTCTATCACAAATGGGTTTTTATGAGCGCCAAGTAAAAATTAAAGTTTCCCCAATAAATTAACATTCCACTTGACCAAGGAGAATTTGACATGCTTGCAAAGAAAAGAGAATTTTATAGAAATTCTTAGGATAGAAGGTGGTAGTTTTGCACTTCTTCTGTTATAAGATAGTCAAGGGAAGAATGTGAATTATTTTGCCTTTCTCTGTACAAATGCTTCCCCCAGCAGTCTTGCAGCCTTCTTATCTTCCCACCATCTCCTTAATACACTGGCATTCATAAAATAACACTTCCCTTTGGGCTTTCTCTTTACTTAAGAGAAGTCTACCCTAAGGCTTCTCTTTATCTACACATGACATTTGAAAACCAAAATGTTACAAAAAGACATAGAAAATAAATGCACCCAGCAATGTGAGCATTTAGACTTGTATAGTATTCAGTAGAATTTTATATGGAAGGATAAATTAGAAATCTTTTCAGACCCCTATCCAAGAAATTGATTCATTTTAGCCTGGACTACAAAATTGGGGTAGGATGAAGACAGAGATGGAGGTGTTTTTTGTTTTTTTTTAATGTTTGTCTTCCTATTTTTCCAAAATAGATCTCCTTACTTCTCCTTACTACTGCTTGGGGTTTGTGAAATGGAAAGATAACTTAATCTGGTGCAGGCAGAGTCAGATCTAACTACTTGGATAAAAGACCAACAGGAAATCCTACAGCTGTAGTCTAAACTGGAAAGTTGAAAAGGCATTCCAGAGAAGCAAGTATAGGTCACTTCTACCTTGTTGCAAAAACAAAAAGAAAAACAAAATAAAACTACTTGCGCTTATCCAGGAAATCACTAACTTCAAAGTCACTTCATTAAGTTAAACCAAACTTTAGTTCTGGCCACACCTACTTTATATGCCAGACATTAAGGGAGAATAGCACATTACATCACTATTGAGGTAGCGTGGGAAAATCTAGATTTAAACCACCATCAGAAAACATACTAGATGTATTATATGGACTTACATAAGAAAAATTTAATTTGCAGTCATCTTCAATTTCATCAGCGCTGTCTTCATCAGAAACTTCTCCTTCTTCAGCATCTGCACCAAGACTATATGGGAGCTTTTTACCCTGAAAATGAAAAAATACATCCTTTTTTTAAACTTTCCTATTCTGATATAAAATTCAACTCTTACTTGTTCAGCAAAAAAATAACAGCTTATGATAAATGTACCTTAGAAATCTAAGTGGCTCCAATGTTATGTACAGTAGTAGCACATGAAATTACTTAGAAAATTACGATAGAGCAGGCACTAATGCCCAGTTTTATTCCAGTAACTTTTAAATAATGAAATTGTCAATGTTCTCCTACTGTTATCTAAATTAAAAGAAACAGATCCTTTACTTTTTCTGATATATATTCGAAGTAATCCTCCACTTAGTAATGGATGTTCCTATAGATTCAAAATAGATTTTTGTTCCAAAGCATCACTTTAAGTGACTGAAGATTCCACCTTTTGTCCATGTTAGTTTCTCAATCACTTTTTCAGAATCTCTTCCCATCTAAAGCCAGTTACATATTCTCCATGGCATATAGAACAGCTGTTTCTAGGACCTCTGAGCATGGCATATCACATACTCGCATGCTTAACAACATAGAATAACAAGAGCCTGTTGAATCGAACCAAAAATAGATCAGATGCAAGGATGTGTATTCCAGTCAGGTGCCTCCTGGAAAATTCACCAGCAAAAGATGAATAGAACATATCCTTCTGTAAATAAGTTTTCAATATATAACCATTAATGACAAATAACTTTTTATCTTCCATTAATTTATCTAATCCTATTTTTAAAACTTTCTAATTAGTGGCCACAGTCTTGTTTTTCATTAAGGAACAAGCTGACACATTTGAAAAAGTATTATCTCTCTCATGGCTCAGGCACATAATTTTATACACTTCTAGATGTATTATCATGCATTATATACTTTCTTTTACTAATTTAGTAGCATTTGATAATTAGGATACAGTGCACAGCCTAGAGTTCTACCCGACTGTGATAAATCAATCCCATAAATAAGAAAAAATATAACTGTCTAAAGCCCTGAAAAGCCGTAATCAATCTTGGGCTGGGAACTAAGTCGATAAAAGGAAATTTCCAGGGCTCTAAAGTGTGCTGTGAATGAAGCAACTTTAAACATAATGTAATTCAAGACTATTCCTACACCCGTCCCCTATCTAGCAATAAATAGGTCTCTCTTCATGAGCATCTCTTCAGGGTCTCGCCCACTCATAGTTTCTTAATAGTTGTTAAGGCAACAAAAAGTGGTTAAGCATTACATTTTCATCAAATGGTTGCACTTCATTTTAGAACTCAGTGATTTAATAATAGTCTGGAAACCCCATGAAAACTGGATTGATGAGGGTATATCAAATCACACGTACTGGAGATATCTGAAGTGTATCAGATATACTGAACAGACAGGTATATACGTCCTCATTTAATAGAAAAAGGAAAAGAGCTAATGTGTTTAGGCAGACTGAGATGGTCCCATTGGTTAAAAGCAGAGTATAGGCAGAGGAAATGAACAGATAACGGTGGTAGGAAACACTATGGTAAGGATTTAAAATCAAAGCAGTTGAGTTTAAAGTAGCTGGAGTAACAGTAGCAGTAGGGAAGAGTGGAGAAGAATGAGTAGTGAGTAATAGTATGTGAGTATGTGAGTCTTGTGGCTGTTGTTTAGGAACTTGTGTTGTTATTGGCTCTTTTGTAATTTGCGCCACCAAACTGGATGCAGTTGAAAAGAACCCATGACAGGCATACCGATAAAACTACAATATAACCTTGATTTATAGTTCTAGATTCCCCATATTTCTTTTGCACAGTTGACAGAGTTATTGAAAAAGAGATCAGGATTTAACAGCCACCAAGAGTAAGAAAGCCTTTAAGAAGTAAATTCATGGAGAGCTTAGTTCTTCAGAAAATCCTTTTGCACTGCCACAACCCGATCCTCCCTGAATAGCCCTTTGTAACAGCTTGTCTTTTGATAAAAGGATTGGTGGCAATTTCCTACTAATCTTTGTTGGGCTTTTTTATTCTGCGCTATGAGAAGGTTAAGGTTAATATTGAAGAGGCAAAGACAATTGGTGGCCTCTGACAGCCTATATAGGCAAGAAAAAAAGAGGGCCATTAAGGAGGTGCACAGACCATGCAGCTCCTGGTAATAGACTGGTGATTTGCAGCACATTTTACTATAGGATTTAAAGGTGACCCAAGAAATCATTATTAGCCAAAAGTGCATTCTGCATTTCCATCAAAATCACTCCACACGGTAGATTAGTCACACACTCTAGTATCCATTCAGAAGCCAAGCCTCACAAATATGAGGTTTGGCTACATTTCATTCAAAATTTTTAATTCAGAACTTCCTGATCTTGGAAATACCTTTATCAGGATTAGGAACTGGAGGGGCATATTTGTCTGAATGAAAAACTGGATGACAATGATTTCCTTTTAACAGCATGAATGAGCAGGATAATTGTTCATTAGAAATGTGTGGGCATCAGCCTCTATGGCTTACTGCTCGCAAAGTGACGGGGTGAATAATATCTCAGGGTGAGTAACAAACAGCTTTTCCAAAACTTTTGCCTGAATGTAAATAAATTGCACCCCGCTCAGTTCAGATATAAAAGGCAAAGGCTCCCTTAAGTTCAATACCTAATGACTGCATGAATCCAATCATGCAGTTTTCTGTCAATGCCTTCTAGCATGGTTCAATTTCTCTGCAACAATTGAATTCATGGAAATTTCATATCTAAAAGCCCTACTTAACTGCCAAGGCTGATAAAGTAACTTATAAGCTTGTAATTGATAAAGGTAGGTGAGATACTGCCACCTATTGAAACAGTTTAAGCATAAGGCAGAAGAATTATACACAGTAATCACCAGAAAACATCTAATAGACTAGAGCACCAAAGCTGCTAAATTAAATTAAATGGCTAAAAATTATAAACAACTTCAATCAGTTCCTGGGCCAGTCTCAAACTGTTGCTATTTTAACATGGCTTCGAAAGCTCCTATATATTCTTACCCAGATTTTCAGATTACTTTGAAAAATAACTCTGTTGCTTGTATCTTATGATTTACATTGATTATTGTTTCCTAGTATGATTTGATTGCTTATTTGTACCCTATGACTATCATTAAGAGTTGTATCTTATGATTCCTGATGAATGTACCTTTCTTTTTATGTACACTGAGAGCACATGCACCAAAGACAAATTTCTTCTGTGTCCAATCACACTTGGCCAATAAAGAATTCTATTCCATTCTAAGATCAGAATAATTAATCAATGAAAAAACTTGCCATCAGAAGTTGTGAATGCTCCAACATTGAAGATTTCTAAAAAGAGACTGGACAATCATTTGTCTGAAATGGTACAGGGTTTCCTGCTTGGACATAAGAGTTGGACAAGAAGACCACCAAAACCCCCTCCAACTCTTTTATTCTGTTAAATTTGTTAAATCACTTTCTGCACACCTCTTTAGAGAGACATTTGTCAGGTACATAGAAAGAGTTGCATTTTCATTAATGGCACAATGTTTGCACAATGGCTCCTAGAAATGCATACCTGCTGTGGTGTATAACCTTTTCAATGGCAAGGTGAAAGTTTATTATTTTCCCAGATTTTACATTACTCCTCAGACTGACACTCATAATCTAGTGATTGTGAAAGACTTCTGACATTGGGGGATGCTAAAAGTTTCAAGCCACATCTGTATGGTGTGAGTTCAAACTATGCTCATTGGAAATACTGCATTATCAGGGAATTGAATTAGTTGGCATCCAGCTATGATCTCAGCTCCATTTTATATTATGCTGCATTTTTATTGCTCTTTTAATATGTTACCCTAAGAAACTTAATCAGATATTCTAACAAGGATTATATTACACAAAGATGCTAGAAATCAATCATACAAAACAAAACAGTGAGGGAAAAACAAATTACACTACGTATCTCCATATGCATAATATCATTTGTATTATAGACAGTTTGAGACAAATAAATGGCTAACTGAAAATTACATACCTGAATTATTTCATTTTTGGTGTATCAAGCTTTTCCCTTCATAATTGCACCATGATGAACTTAAGTATCCTTTTCTATCAGAGAAGCAGTGATGGCTACTTTAAAAAGTGGTTTCTGCATGTAGCTTGCAAACCATAGTAGTGTTATTTAGGGCAGCAGTGTGTTACTTGCAGAAGCTGATTAACTGAGATTTGGCAAAGCATTTTGTTAATAAAAAGTCTGACTGAGATTGGTTTTCAGGAAATTAAACCTGCTTGTTACAAGGTGTGCTGACTTGACTCATCCAATTTTGATTAGTTCCAAATTCCAATAAAATGTACTGGTCTACAGAAGATACTGTCTCCTTTTTTGTCATCTTTTTATCACCACTGCAATAGCACATTTACTAAGCAGAATCACATGAAATAGGAGGACACCTAGTCAAATGAAAGACACACTCAGGAAGCAAAGATCTGGCTTGGGGTTCACTGAGTCTATAATGTTCCATTACACCCTACTAAAACCTCTTCTTTAGAAGTATCAAAGGGCACAGCATAGGGAAAGATTTGTGGTTTTAGAAAGTCATCACATATAGATGGTGCACTCCCACGAGACAGAATTCAAAAGAAATCTAAAATAATTGCCACAAACTCTCTTCCTCAAAATGTAAAAGGTGACAGTTTAGTGGTTCTGCTTTCCACCAGTTTTCCCTAGTTTGGGTACCCTAAAATAAGAATGGTGGTTTTTGCCCAAAATGAAGTTGTCAGTTGTTGAGAATTCTTGAACCTGAAGCATCCATATCTGCAGGGTTGGAGAAGGCTGCTACAAGGATGTTGATAACTGGTTAGTTTAAGAACCAGACAAGCAAGCTACAGGTAGCATAGAAAAGGGACAAATCTTTACTGTTCCCCCCCCCCCCAGTGGATATTTGCATTGACCATCATCCTCATGTCATGATTTCATATTGCATATGGATTAAATATATTTGAGTATAAATAATAAGCAATACATTCTATGCATCCTAAATGCTGTATTAAATGCTACAAAAATTATCTTATTTTGAATAAGCACTTTTGATTAATGTCAAAAAATATTCATGTCTAATGCACTGGCAATTCAACTTTACTTAAACAAGATGAGAGATGAGAAGACTTCATGAAATATTAATAATAAAGTAATTAAGTATTAACAGTTAGCTTCAAATATGTGAAAGTCTTCTATCTTCTTATGTCTTCTGTTTTACCTGCAGGCAAGAAAGATCTATTGTGTATGTTTTGAAGAGCAGAAATAGAATATAAATAGGAAATTGTAAGGAAGCAGGAGATTTTTTTAACTAATCTTTGGGGGTGGGGTTTTTGTCATATAACTTATTCAACAGGGAGATATATTGGGTTGTGTAGTGATCGTCTCTCCTTCAATAGAGATATTCATCAGAATATGGATACCTGTTTCCTATGCATAACAGAGAAAGGATATTGAACTCGATCATGGATGTAAAACGTACAGCCTGGGCCCATACATAGCCCTTTACTATCATTCTTGTGGCCCCCTTCAGAGATCTCAAGAATAGGTTCAAAACTATCAATCCATTCTTTCTTTTGCTTTTTCAGGGCTGGAGGTTTAAAATTTGCATATGCTTAAGGTTTGCTCCTTAAACCTCTCCCAAAATAGAACATGCTACTGCCCACTTTTGGGAATGATCCTTGACACCAGTTGGGTCTTCAGGTTAATGGAAGAACCCCATAATCCCTTCCATTTTAACATTCAGTTATTTAGCTATTATAGTTACACACGTACACCCCTACACACTCAACATTATTCTGGAGGAGATTTATCATCGGTAGACAGAATCTGAAAAGAAAAACAAAGCCAGATATAAGATTGAAATTACAGCTTTCCAGCAGGCCACTCTTTGTCACTGTTTACCTTGACTAGGATTTTGCCTTTCAAACTCTGAGGACTTGGAAGCTGCTTGAGATCCCCGATGTTCACAGAGGTCAAATCTAGCTTGTCACCAAAAATATCCTTGAGGTACTGGGCAATTTTCTTTTGCTGTTGAACATTGCAGTGATTTTCAATAGATAATATAATTGGAAACCTAAAAATTAGGAGGAAATCATATTTTGAAAATATTAAAATTACTGCAGTACAACACTATTTTTTAACTTCTATGAGTGGGTTCATCTTTTAGGAGTTCCCAAAGAAAACAATCAATCTACCAGTTGCTCACTGAGGACAGAAAGATACTAATGGTAAGAAAGAAAAGGAGTAATTATTCGACTACTCTTTTGGCTTAGTCTTCTTCAACAAGAAGATATGTGTTGCGACAAATAGTTATGAGGAGAAAGATAAAGGACAAGCATTACTAGTTGAGAACGACCAATATGTGTTCAGAGAATGTACATTTATTTAGAATTAATTTAAATAAATTAAATTTCAGGAGGCTGATAAGTTACATCTTTTGATACTGAATACATTTTAATAAAGGACTGGTAAAACTTTTACATATTAGCTCTGAAAAATCCTGGAGTAGTGCCAGATGACTTGAGGAAGGCAAATCTTCCCCATCTTCAAAAAAGGAGAGATGGAAGATCCAGGGAACTATAGATTTGTCAAATTTCTAAAAGAATATCATATAGAAAGTCAAGATTTCTTTTCTTTGCCTTTCATACTGCAGGACAAGGAATAATGGATTTCACTCAAGCAGGTTCCAGTTTGATAGAAAAACTCCCTAACTGTAAGAGCACAATCAATTAGTGCAAAAGGTCGTTGTTTCTTCTTAACTGAGTAGGCTCAGTAATGACTAAACCATCCTCTACTGAGATACCTGAATCTGGATAGCTGCATTGAGCAGTTCAGTCATATCATTTTTATATAAATTCATGTTTGACTATCATGGATGATATAGGAAGAGAGGAAGGAGTATATAGCTCCATGTTCTTCCCCATCTGCCTGTCCAGGTACTCCTGGACTTACAACCATTTGTTTAGCGACTGTTTGAAATTACACCAGCACTGATCCAAGTGTCTTATGACTTTTTCACACTTAAAACCATTGCAGCATCCCCATGGTCGATGGGGATCGAAATTCAGACCCTTAGGAACCTGCATGTATTTATGTCAGTTGCAAGACCCCAGGGTCATGGGATCACTTTTGCAACCTTTTGAGGAGCAAAATGGGGAAGACAGATTCACTTAACAACCATGTTACTAACTTAACAACTGCCTGATTCACTTAACTGTGGCACAAAAGATCACACAATGGGGCAAAACTCACTTAACAACTATTGCTTAGCAACAGAAATTTGGGGCTCAGTTGTGATCATAGGTTGAGGGCTATCTATATTATTAAACCGAGACTAACGACAACCCAAGGGTTGGACTAGATGACCTACAAGGTCTCTTCCAACTCTGTTAATCTGTAACTGAAGGCAGTAGTACTGGCAGTACTGTGAAAAAAATGCCTTAGATAGCAGAACTGTTTCAGCAGATAATTGATAAATGTTTTAATTTGAAATCTAAGCAGGATCATGCTGGCTAGTTTCTGGAAGAGAGACCATCAAGGAATAAGAGAGCAATAGACAAGATTAGAAAGCTGAAAAATATTTTGGAAGGAGGCATAGCAAGCCACTTCTATACTGTTACCAAGAAAATTGCATGGTTGCATTCATGCAGTCAACGGGAGGCAAAGTTAATTTGGTGGTTCTTTACTTTCATCTTAGTAAACAAAAAAACTATGACAAAGACTGGTTATGAGATCCTGGAGAAAACCACAACTATCTCAATAATCTACACAGGCTTCCCTCGTATCTAGATTTCTGGGAACTGCAATTAAAACTGAAAAATGTTATCCTACCATCTTCCTTTCAAAATAAATCCCTTTATATAAAAGACTATGGGACGGGGTGGCTCAGTGGCTAAGACATTGATCTTGTCAATAAAAAAGATCAGCAATTTGATGGTTCTAATCCCAGCGCTGCATAACAGATTGAGCTCGTGTTACTTGCCCCAGCTTCTTCCAACCTAGCAGTTCAAAAGCATGTAAAAATGAAATAGAAAATAGGGACCACTTTGGTGAGAAGGTAAACAGCGCTCCGTGCACTTTTGGCAATTAGTCATGTCGGTCACATGACCACGAAATCGTCATCAGACAATGCTGGTCTTCGGCTTAGAAACGGAGATGAGCACCACCCCCGAGAGTCAGGTACAACTAGCATGTATGTGCAAGGGGAACCATTACTTTTACTTTTATCTTTTTACACAAAGACATTTCCTGAAAAAAATATACAGGGTTGCTTTGCAAACCTTACAACACAGTAAACTGGACAGTCCTGTTATTAAAACGAAAAGAAATTACGACTGAGAAGTAAAGTTTGCTCTAATTTTGAAGAAAAAAAATCTATTATCAATTAAACACGTTAACATATTTCCAAACGCAGTAATGAGAAGAGATTTGCACAACTCTCTTTTAATTGATTACAATATTGCATAAAATACACAAACCAGAAGGTATTGTTTACATACTGAATGTACTGTACTTACTCATTCTTAGTAAAGGCATTTTTGTTTATTACATCTATTACATCTTTAAAAGGTATTTTGGAAGTAAGGGTATAACCATGATGCACAACTGGTTCTCCATCTGGGCCATCCCAGCAATCAACTATCAAGATAAGAACATTATATGTTAAATAAATATTTTGCTCATATTTTCCCCCTTCAAAGTAAACAGGCTGAGAGATCAATGCCCCAAGCATATATATTTGGCATTTAAAAATGCTACTGAACAAGTGGACAATCTCTTATTACATGCATCAAGTCTCATCTTTCATAATCTATAAAGCTCATGCTGGCAAATGATTAAAGCTGACAGGCTATTATTATCACCCAATAACAGCAACAGTTTAGCTGGAAATAAAAGTACATCAGAAGTACAAGTGAGAATACTAACCAATCTTTTACTTAGAGCTGTATGTGTTGAAATATTAACTTTTGTGCTGTATATTTTATCATTTGCTCAGCAGCTAAGAAATATTTTAATCAATGGCTGCTGAATCATAGTACTTCCCTGGAACATATAACGGGTTGAACCAAGCAATTCTCAGACATATATAAATACTCTAAAGTAGGGGTCTCCAACCTTGGCAACTTTAAGACTTGTGGACTTTGCTGGCTGAGGAATTCTGGGAGTTGAAGTCCACAAGTCTTAAACTTACCAAGGTTGGAGACCCCTGCACTAAAGCAGCATTTTTTATGGCAGGAAAAAGGTCCATTAATAAAGACTGTATTAACAACCATCAAATTAAGATATAGGCTAAACTAGACTAGGCTAGGCCAGGACAGGATATACTTTATTTGGCCAGGTGTGGTTAGACACACAAGGAATTTGTCTCTGGTGCAGAAGCTTTCAGTGTACATGCAAAGCAACAGAGTAATAAAAATCATAATAATGATACCAATAAGAGGGGTTAGTAGAGAAGATGAGAAGGATAATAATACTACAGCCATATAACATGAGTGAATATACTTTGAGATAAGACAGTACTGTGAGGATTAGGTGTTCAGCAGAGTGATAGCACAAGGGGAAAAAACTGTCCCTGTGTCTAGTTGTTTTGGCATGTAATGCCCTATAGTGGAGTCCCAAGGGGAAAATTTAAAACAGTTTATGTCCAGGATGTGAGGGACCTGTAGTTATTTTCTCAGCCCTGCTTTTGACCCACACAAAATACAGGTCTTCTATGAAAAGCAGGTCAGTTGGAATTGTTTTTTCTGCTGTCCTAACTATCTGTTAGAGACCATACCTGTTCTGTTTAATTGCTGTACCAAACCAGATGTTATAGAAGTACAAATGACAGATTCAATCATTCCTCTGTATCAACAGCTCTATGTTCCAAATCCATTTATGTAATACCTTCCTTTCAGGCCTAAACTGGCTCTCAGATCTCAGTTATTCTTCAATGTTAGATATAATTACTTGTAATAGACTGAAGTACAACCCTTATGATGTGCATATGATTATAAGCTAGCTTCAGTTTAGTGATATTTCCAGATATCACTAGTTAAGCAAGTGAATTCAGTTCTATGATATTGGAGGGTTTTTTTTCAAACCCAGTTTTCAGAAATGTAATCAGGTGTTTCCCAAATAATTATAATTCCATATGTATATGAAATATAAAATGAGAAATAGAATCAATCCATTTACTCTTGCCTTTTTTCTTTGTAAAGGGAATGCAACTTCATCTAAGAATATGACATTATTTCAGTATATTTGGGTAAAAGTAGCATTCTGTTGCAGCAGCTTCAATATAAGCCATTTTAGAAAAAACAGGGATATTTTTTTGCCTTCAGTCACTCTACACTCTGATGAAATAAATATCATTTTCAAATATTTATTTATACAGAAACATAAATTACTAGTATTTAGTCATATCTTCCATTAAATATTGTGTATGCTTTGAGAGCATACAGAATAGAATAGAATAGAATAGAATAGAATAGAATAGAATAGAATAGAATAGAATAGATGGATGTGTATGCACATATATGGAATTCCTGTCTAGATGCACCTAATGTTACAGATTCAGTGTAATAGTGGAAACTCCAGAGCAACCAAGTGAAAGAAAGAACATACCTTCAAGACATCGGCAGCCATCTTGTAAGACTCGGGCATACATCTCTATTTTAGACTGAGACAGTAACTGGTCTCCAGTTAGATATGTGTTGTGGGAAGAAGCAATAAAATAGTTGCAAAGAGGTTGCTCCATATCCTGATGTATCTCGCTGTGCAGTGGATTAAACACATCACAGGCCGGACTGCACATAAAATTGGTAAAGCCTATAAAATTAGAAAAAATAGCAAAATATGCAAACGTTATATATTAAGCCCACAAATGTAGGCCACTCATGAAGGAGTAACAACATAAAATAGAAATTATTCAAGAATCATCACTCAGATGTTTTCTTTCAAATGTCATTCTAACATTCCCCAAATGGTTACTGTTGAGATAACACATCATTTGCTTTAATGCTTCATACATTTTGACACATAATTGTAAGTCACTAATCACTTCCATTCTATCAGTAAGTAAGCCAAAACTGAGATTTTAGATACACATCCAAATTCATCCAAAGCATATTCGTGCTGAAATGCTTTCCTTGTCTTGTCTATGGTCTGTTAAGAGCTGAATTTTACAAGGCAAAAACAATAGCTGTTTCAGAGTTGGAATTCATTTGGCCAGCATTTCAAGGCTTTAGAAAACATAGCAGAATTGTGGCAAGTGTCATACATTATGACTATTGATCTGAGGTTTGTTCTATTCTAGGTCCCACATTACACTCTTCCTGCGCGAGCTGCATTGGCTTCCTGTGGCCTTCCGGGTGCGGTTCAAGGTGTTGGTGCTTACTTTGAAAGCGCTCCATGGCTTGGGACCCGGGTACTTACGGGACCGCCTGTTGCCATCGTCAGCCTCCAGCCAACCAGTGCG